>MU134395.1:251348-262280 GCA_015039355.1 Ramaria rubella | reverse complement strand
TATCAAGCATCTTTATCATGTTCTCTACTCCTTTCTTTTCGAATACCTTATCATCACTATTATAATCAGCTACTATGAGGGTTACAAACATTCCATGAAAGGACCAGGTACCCAAAGACTCGGGTTTATCTGAAGTGTAACTATATAATTCCCACATATCTCCAGTAGAGACTATTCCATATACAATGTGGTCATGTTTTGAACCATGTTTAGTCTCATTGCTACAATGAGCAATATAGATCTCCAGAAGATTCTGAGCTCTACCCAAGGTCCAATCATCCTTTTTTGCTTCTATAACTATAAGAATTCTTTTATTACCCCCCATTACTATGAATTCTACCACTCCATGGGATACTTCACTCTTCACTGAATGTTCTCTGAGAAGATGTATCTTAATATCTTTTCTGTATGAAGACACAATGCTTAGCAGGAATTGAAGTATGAAATCGGATCTTTTGGCTTCGTTTCCATTACTCGGAACCCCTGTACAATGAAATGTATCGCTCAGATTCTGTGTTAGCTTATCTAACATCTTATCATCCACATGTGTAGATCTTATTTCTAGATCCTTCTTACGGGAGAGCAAAGTATCTATGTCTATCCCTACCTCATTGTAGAACTTTTCAGGATCTACATTTGAGAAGGTTTCTCCCCTCTTCAGATTCTTATATATGTCATACGAGAACTTCTTCGCCTTCTTTGAAGAAGTAGTCCCCACTCCATCGCTGGAAGACCCATCATTAGAATATTCAAGGGTGTGCTTCATTGTTAATACAACCTTAACAGCACAGTCGCTTATCATTTTATTAAAAACATTGATATCCAATAGCATCTTTTAAGACCGAGATTAGAACTATTACGTACTCGAAATTATTGTATAAGTATCCTCATCATCTCTATTTTTTTTTTCAAATACATCTGTCAAACTATGTCATGGAAAGAGAACTCTCCAATGCTATCAGAAGAACTTTTTTATTATCTTCTACTAGATCTGGAAGAGTCTACTGAGTACTTCCTCTCGATGTAGATCACTCTTTTCCTATTTGTACTCCGATACTGCACAAGATAGGACAGAGCTTATGAAATCGGATCTATTTCCAAAGTTAGAAACCCCTTCAGAAACGAAGATTACTCCTAGTGTCGACATCAAAGAATCGATTACTCTACCAGTAACGTGAACAGAGTTTATTTCCAAAATCCTCTTGGTGCTGAGCAAGTCATCCACATCCTTTACTAACCTCAACATAATCCTCTTCTCCTGTGATATCCATTCTAATACACAAAAGATGAGTACTGCTTTTATCACTTTACTCTAAACATGGAATACAAATGATATTTATCTTCTACCTGAATAGGATATGACATTCATATCCGAGTCCAAAATGAAAGTTACTAGGATGAGATCTTTAGATATAGGATGGCTAACCTAATTAGATCTTCTAAGTCTGGAAGTGACTGGGCTAGGAATGAGCTACTAGCGTACAATATAGATGTTAGGAATGCATCTGATAACAACTTCTTTGTAGGAGGAGAATATGAAGAGGTAGGAAGGGATATACTTGATGGTACACCTGAGTCAAAAAGGGTGTTACAATATTTGGACTTGGCATCTCATGCCGACCAGGATGCTATAGATGACTTTGCCAGAGAACTTTTAAGAGTTTTGAAATTTGAGACAGATGACACTCTCTTAAGAGCCAGGTTTGCCATCCCTCTAGAGATATCAGGAGATGGAAGGAAGAGGGCTCAGACTGATGTATGCTTGGTACATGTAGAAAGACTGATCCTACTAATTCTTAAGACTATGTTCAGTCTCAAGGATCCAGAACCCCAAGTCATTGCAGCATTCCAGTATAATAACAAGAACAGGAAGGACAATCTTGACAAGGAAGAGCTAGACAGAATGATAATACCATGTATCACGATGATAGGAACATTTCCAAGGTTCTATCTGATTCCAGTGACATCCGAATTAAGTGAGGCGGTGATAACAGGGCAATATCCTAAAAATAAGACTATAGTACTGAGGTATACTCCTAAGGTGGAGGGTAGGATAAGGAGTCAGAGAATGGGAAATAAAGATAATATGAAGGAGATATTGAGGTGCTATTCTCTATTTAGGAAAACTGCTCAAGAACACTATAGTAAATTCTTGGAGTAGGACTATCATTTTAAAAAATACAAGTCCCCTATGTACGTATCACCAGTTCTCTTATATTTTTCAACATTTCGAACTCCTTGGGATAATGACCAGATGTCGATGGAGCTAGAATATCCCACATTGAGTCTCATACTAGAATATTCGAAGTAGTGAGGATAATACCCTGCAAATTCCCAATCTAGTATCCATAACTTAAAGTTATTATCCACTAGTAGGTTCTTCATGTGTATATCTTGATGGGTAAGAACCAGGTTACTTCCACCCTTAAATTGCACTTCTCCCATATTCCATGATTTACAAGCAAGTCTTACCTTATTTAACCATTGTGTAATATCATGACTGTTTTTCAGGTTATCGATACCCATTTGTGGAAACCATGGCCCTATACATGGACTGATGGTAGTAGTGGATCCTATATTCCTAATCTGAGACATATATTCTTTTAATTGGTATAGTATATCCATCCTTTTCGTAACACTAGTATCACTCCATACATTATCCAGAGTCTTACCCTCTATATACCTCATAACTATGTACCTTTTTCCAGACCGTTCGAAGACACATACTACTTCGGGTACTCTGACTAAGGTCCAAGTCTCATGAAATCAGCCTCCCTCATATGAACAGTCCTCCCAAATTTTACTACCAAATCCCCTGAGATCTTTACTACCGTACTAGATCCAGGAGTACTCATGATTGTTCCATCCTTGACAAGACTGATTATATCATCCTCAGAGTGCATCTTCTCATAAGTGATTATCTTCTACTGTGAACTCAATTGCAATGGAGATAACACTGAGTAAATGCATAGTCGACGGATTAATATCTTGAAACAGAAATGGGGAAGGTCTTTCATTGGCAAATATATCTCACTACAACAAATGACATGTATATTATGATTAACATGACATTACCACTGTTCAAAGGAAGTTCTACTAACGGTATCCTGAAGATGGAAGAAAAGATCTATGGTATATCCAAGAGTATCAGTAGTAAAATAAATATTACCAATATCGATGGCAAGACTGTGAAGGATATTATACTCAATAATGGGTTATAAGTTCACTGACAATAGCAATGGTCTCTAGTTATAAGTCTGTTCGAAGAAAATAGACTTATTGCTCTTGGGAGTAGGGCCCTTCTCGATTTCCAAATCGAGAGGATAGCATCCGTCCAAGGTTCCGTTCCCTATAATCAAAGGGGTTTTCTATTGAAATTCATATAAATCAGAGTATCACATTTTAAAAACAATTCAGAAATAGTACTCTACTTCAAAGGTCTCAACTTCCATATTCTGCTACTTTGTAAATATTGTCTTTTACAGTCCTTAGTATATATATCCTATTTCCATCATCATCTTGTTCAGTCCTTCTTACTTCCAAGCCCTTAATACCTATCTTCTTACTCATAATACATACTCCTTCGTTACCTAAGCCTCTCTCCTCCTTTCTGGTTGATCCATTGTCCTTAGCATATCCTTTCAGAAATTTCCATGTTATTCTAATTCCTTCTGTTTTAAATGTTTCGTTCTCCATCAGAGATCTTGGTAGAACATATTATTCCTTTCAATTGGCATCATATTTTAAAGACAAATCAAGAATAGTATTCTACTTCAAAGGTCTCAACTTTCTCATTTAGATGTTCTGCTACCTTACGAATATCATCCTTATCAGTTCTTAGTACATACGTCCTATTCCTATTGTTATCTCTCTCAGTCCTCCTCACTTCTAATCCTTTGATACCTATTTCTTTACTCATAAAATACAGTCCCTCAGTAGCAAGACCTCCATCCTCATCCTTATCTGACCCATTGTCTCTGGCATACTTTTCCAACAATTCCCATTCTATCTTAACTCCCTCAGTTTTAAATGTGTTGTCCGATGCCCACTCCTTCCCTTTTCCGTTCCCCAACAACACCCCAGCATCCTGATTTGCAGCCTTCATTGTTTTTTGGTTGCTGGTCCCGGTCTGGCCTCCACGTTTTGCACTGGCACCGAAGTTTTTCCTGCCATTTCCACAGCAAAATTTGGGTTGCCTGGCTTCGTGTACTTTTTCCAATTGTTCCCACATTGAATGCAGGCCCGCTTTCTTGATTTCCTGCTTTTTTGTTCCTCGTCGATGCACTCTAGGCCCTGAGTCCAACAAAGGATGCATCGATCATCATATTTGTCGGCATCCAACCACACATCTTCGATTTGTCATTTTTGCCTGCCAACATTTTCCAAGAGAGGCTCCTGACCCCTTTTGGTTTTCTGATCTCAGTCACCTTTCTCTGGCTAGTATCGATTTTCTGTCAGCATCCTTATCAAGAAAAATCCAACAAAATCTGACTTATCGACATCTTTTTCAACCGTGCCTCCTCCTGCCTTAATTCCTCCCACACAGTCCATGTTGATTCTGCTTTCTGCCAATCCACATCCTCCTTCCGCTTTTTCCAATCTGCTTCCTCTTGCCTTTGCCAACCCTCAACCTCCTTCTCCTTCCTTTTCCGCTCTTCCTCTTCTTTCTCTTTCAGATCCCTCTCCCACTTTTCCACCACCCTCTCTTTCCTGCCTCTCCCACTTCACCTCCATCTTTTTCCGCAACCTTTCCTCTAACTCCCTCTTCTTCCAGTCCATCTCCTCCATTTCTGCGATGATTTCCTCATTGGAACTAATTTCAATAATGACTGGTGGTGGCGAGAGGGATAGAGAACGTGATGCCATTTTTAATTTTGGTGGTGGTGGCGGTAAAAGGTCAAAAAGTGTTTTGCGCGCTTCTCAGACTGCCTTCCCTATTTATATCCAATTGGAGATCTCAGCCTTTATGGATAACCGACACCCAAACTTCCCACCATTCAACAGCATAATCGGCCTCAAGGGCTTGGCCATAAAAGGGAGATACTGTTAGATCCCAGATCCGGCTCCCGTTATTCCAACATTTCCACTTCTCCAATAAGCCTTTTCCACATATTCCCGATATCCCATTTCAGCATCCTTAGTCACAATCCGTCTCAATCTTATCCCCATACATCTTATCTCAATTTCTGTATTCACTCTGATTCCAGAACTGCGTATCACACACTCTTATCTCCTTGTTTCTGATTCCAGAATCCTGCATATTCCTTTAAATACACTTTTCCTTCCTCAAGCTTTTCCTAAGCTTGTATATTTGACTTACAAACCTATATCAACTTCTGTCTGTATTAAGGTCTATATTTTAGTACCTCCTCTATATCTTACTTCATATATTGTTCAAGTGTATATGTTCTTATACAATTGATCATCATATCAATATCCCGAATTATTCCGATTTCTCCAAAAACCCATTCTTTGATTACACTTGCTTTTTTGTAAAGTCAAACCTCACTCGATATTCATTTATCGTTACCCTTATTCCCTTTCTGCATTGATCATCCTGAACTCCGAAATATCTGAACCCTTCTTCTCACTGATAAGTCTCAATGTACCATTTGTCATTGATCTTCTCCTGTACAGACCCAACCATCAGAACTCCAATAATCCCATCCAGTCATCAAGTCCGAAATACCAGGGCACTAGAAATCCAAGAGGGTGCAACCCATAAGTTGAAGCCGATGCCCATGTAGATCAGCTTTGGATCTCTGATTTCCGAGTCTTCTGATATTCCACACATTTCTGAATATCGCAACATTCCGATCCTGGTCAAAGAGAGTTCCAACCAAAATCTGATTTGCTGCCTGATCTGGTCTGTAACACCACCACCAGCAGCAAGCTCGACTTCTGGCTCACTGAAATGTAACTGAATTGGTCCCAAAATTTGCATAGATGTTGTATGGAGTCATGGTTACCCTATTGACATGGAAGGAGCATTCCAATCAGAGCAGGGGGGGATTTCTAGGACATGTAAATCTGGCATAAATATTCACTTACCATCCTCTTACCCCAACTTACCTCGTACTTACCGTGTAATTTTGGGGCTCACAGTGCAATCCCAAAGTCATAATTTCAGATGATTCTTATTTATACATAAACTGACAATGCCATCAACTTAGAACATGTTTCTGTGATGTGTGCTCTAAATTAAATGTGTATATGCTCTTCGCCGAAGCATACTCCAAGTCTTACCACATGCCCACAATGAAGCTATATGGTTTTTCACACATATTTTGCTCATATCTTAAAAACTGCACAGGAGTGAAGTTCAGTTCACTGGTAAATATTTAAATCTCGAAGAAGTTTGGCAACTCGGACTGCAGGGCATTCCAATGTGCACCTGGCACCTATACCTAAGTATTGTCACCTATTCAAGCTCTCCTCATGAGCTCTCAAGACAACTTTGAAATATGAAGCTCAATAAAAATCTGTTTCAACAATGCAGCTATGTACATGCATCGCATATGGAGCTACAAACCTATGGGTATAGTTCAGCAGCCGACCTACCAACGTACATCAGTGAGCAACATAGTTCGTTGAACTATGCTGGAATTAGCCTCCCTGAACGCCAGCTTCTGAGCGTCGAGCATGACACATCTGGAAACCAGGACTATGTGTATAAATCGTTCATACTGTATATACAGGCCATGCCTCGGTTACATGAGCCCCTGTATGAAATCTTCTGGACTAGCCAGAGACAATGTAGCATATAATAGAATAATATTGCAAGATAGTGTGTACAGTTTATATAGCCTATATCACAGGGGCAGTATGATACTTCGTATATAAGCCATATCACAGGGGGGGTATGATATCTCATATATTTGCTATATCACATATATTCTTATATACCACATATATTTAACATACCATTCCATAGTGCTTATAGGTAATGCCAATAGTAGTAGGAATTTACATTACTACTAGTAGCATACAACTAGTACTACTAGCTGCTACCAGTACTACTAGTAGTAGTAGCTATACTTCTAGCTACTGGTACTAATACTAGCTAGAACTCGTAGTTGTAGTCTGTGCTGCCACTAACGCCGCAGTGAACTCCTCCTCACTGTATTCCTCACCGCCAAAAGAAACATTGTTTCCTATAGCATCAAGGGGTATCGAGGCACTCACACTGCCAAAATAGGTTAGAGCCACCAAATAGATGTCACTCATTAGCACTTACCATCCTGCATTTCAAAGCACCTTCTGCAAAGGGAGGCACTCATCTGCATGAGATGCAGAGAAGGCACAAAGAGAGTCCATGTACATTGTGTAATGAGCGTTGTATGGTTTACTTTCGAGTCGCAGCACCGTGGGGGGTGCAGCTTCTAATTCAAGCGCGTAGTGGATCTGTAGTATATTATTGTTTAGTACAGTTCAATTTGTGAGTGTGAGAAGAAAAATAGTATCTTACTGCAATACATGCAAATGTGATCACTTGAAGCGGGACAGGGGAAAAAGTTGCAAGGGTGTGGCCACCACCAAACATTGGTCTCGAAATGCAATTTGGATGATGGCCTTCTCAATGCAAGGATGCTTGAATTGGCTAGTCCGAATCGGTTTCTAGAACAGGGGTAATTAGTGTGCACGGATAGGTAGAAATGAGGCAAACTTACACCAGACGCACCCAGCAACAAATCACCTTGCACGTTGATGCCAACTTTCTCGAAAAAAAAGTTGGTGTTCTTCGCAAGGTTTCCAGCAACTTTCTGCCGGATGGCATCTATAGGATATGAGTTGAGATTGAAAAGATTGATGACTTTGGGTCCAATGCTTTTAATGAGGCCCCTTTGCCAGCTGCGGTTGTTTTTGACCAACTGTAAAAGCAGAAGACTGGTGTTAGTAAGGGATGTTAGTGTATATATATGTACCCATTTTGAGAGTGCATCGCTGAGAGGATAAACAAAAGAACTGCTACACACTTCCTGTGCTCGATCAAATGACAGCCGCGTGAACTCACGCATTCTAGTCACAACCTCCGGGTACAGGTGGAGGACTAAAAGATTCTGTTTGTAGGCTGCATCAGCAGCAATAATAAAGGCTTTTGTTTCAGCCCCTGCTGAGCTCAGGACCTTTTCGTCCCATTGGAGCCCTCCTACAATTTCAGAGGCAGACGGGCTCAGAAGTACTGGAGTCTCAGGGCGGGAGGGGAAGGAGTTGTTGGACCAATGGGATGGTACAGAAGAGATGGCAGGGGATGGAGGATTGAGAGCTAGAGCAGTGGTTTGGCTAGTACTGGGACTGTCAACCTGAGCTGGCCAGGACCGGCTGCCGGTGACAGAGCAATCAGATGAGGAGACAGAAGGACTAGCCATGGAGCGTGATGGGTTGAGGGTGATAAGGCGGGAGGTGTTGGAAATTGAGAGGGCCAGGGATAACAATCGCATGCCTACATTGTTGGCCACATGTTCGGCACGAAAGTTGTTGGAGAGGTCTACACCGCGACGTTTGATGGTGGCAGACTTGAGTTGGGATTGGGGAAGAGAATACGAGTGGGGGGGCTGGGTGGCCTGAGTGTTACTAGGCGGCTCAATATGGATTGGCAGTTGAAGCTGAGAGACATCGGGAGGGCACGGCACGTCAACAGCACCCTGTGAGAGTGAGTTTACCTGACAGTCGTCGCCATAGTAGCCCGGTTTGTCACCATCACCTCCCTCGGCTATATCAGCGCCACCATCGTCGTCGAAGTCTGTGGACTCGTCATATCCCTGTTCATGGGCAATGCCGGCATCAAAGTACATGGATGCACTACCGGTGTCGTCATCTAGGCAGCCTGCAACATCTGATTGTTCATCTACTTGCAGGTTTCTCCATAAAAAATTCAATTCCCCTAGTTCATTAAAGTCGTTGGGACCGAGCCCGAAAGGAATGTTGGGAATAGGGTTGCAGAGCAGCAGGGGCTGCTGCAAAGAGAGTGGTGAGGGCTGAGATGGCAGCAGGAGAGGCTGCTGTGAAGAGAATGGTGGATGCAGGGAGGAGAGTGGCGCAGGCTGGGAGGGCAGCACAGGCTGGGAGGGCAGTGCAGGCTGGGAGGAGAGCGGTGTGGGCTGCTGCAAAGGGAGAAGGTTAGCAAGCGTGTCATGGTACAGAGCGGGCGGGCCTACCTGTGTTACACTCTCTGAGCAGGGGTTACATTGGCCTACAAACACGCAACGAGTGGGGCTGTTAGAGGCGTGCCGGATTCGTCAGAACATTTGATGGGTTGATGACATTTTTAGTAGATCTGTTGGTGTCATCAAAATCAAGTGTTTGAATTCAGGTGTCGGAAGACATTATAGAAATCAAGAGTGTCAACATATATATACTGTTAAAGGCCGGATTCGACAGAGGGGTTGGATTTGGTCAGAACTTTCCTTGACCGAGATCGGTAGTCACAATATTCAGAAATGCGCGGAATATTGGATGAATCAGAAGTCGGAGATCCGAAGACTGATCTATACGGGCATTGGCTTCAACTTATGGGTTGCACCCTCTTGTATTTCTAGTGCCCTGGTATTTCGGATTGAAGACTGGAAAGTTATCGGGGTTCCGATTGGTTGGGTCTATTTGGAAGGTCAGTGCCAAAGACATGTTGAGACTTATCGAAGATGAGCAGGGGTTTCGGGTATTTGGGAAAGGAATAGTCAATGCGGATGGAATAGGGGTAACGATAAATCAATATCGAGTGAGGGTTAGCTTTACTAGAAAGCGAGTGTAATCGAGGAGGGTTTCGGAATGTCGGATGAGGTAGGGTTGGAAATAATCAGAATGATCAGAATAATCTGAATACCGAACAAGGTTTGAAGGCCTTATTGCAGGTAGAAGTTTGGAGCAATGAAGTGTAATAAAGGTTGAATGATATAGGATGGGCAGGATATATCAGGGTGTTACGAGTTATATTGGAATAACAAGTTGAGGTAACGAGATATGAAGGATGTGAGATATGTGAAAAGGGTATAAGATATTGATATAGGAGAGAGATAGTGATACGATATATAAGCTAAGGAAGCTTGATCAAGAGAAAATGTATTCAAGACCATGCAGGATTTCAAAATCGGAAACAGAAGATAAGGGTGCATGATATGGAGTTCCGAAGTCGGAGCAAATACGGAAATCAAGAGAAGATGTACAGGGATAATATAGAATCGTGACTAAGAATAATAAATGGGGACATGTTGGAAATAAGCGGAAAAGGGCTTATCGGAATATGTGAAAAGTCGGAATAACACGAGTCGGATCTGGGATTTAACAGGGGCTGCCACAATGAGCACCCCGACTCGAGCCCAACTGAGGCTTGACTGAACCGGAACCACGACCATGACCATGACCTCACCCTCATCCACCGTGATTAGCACCATGGGCAGCCTGCTGGAGGGTAGCAGACTGTGTTTCCATAAAGAGCGAGCGCAAGTCAAAATGGCAGAATAGATTGATGTAAAAAAAAACTTGTATTGGGAAATAGGAAGATCGAATGGTCTTGAAGTTGTAGACTTGGTGTACGGGTCGTGTGGATGTCATGTGGATGTCATATGGCAGGCTGTGGTTGTGGTCAACCAAGTCAACACATTGGAGCGGAGCTTCAAAAAAATAGAAGGCCACATAATTGTTCCCACTGACCACCATCACTAGCATGCCCCCCTCAGTCCCTACAGGAGCTGCACAGGAAAGATGTCCTTTCTGTGCATGCTATTTTAAAAGTCTCAATGGCCACTATGCACAGGCCAAATTATGTGGTGATAAAAATAGACATGAAGTGGCAATCACATATGCATCTATGCCCTTGACCAGAGCTGCATCTGCCACTAGTACTAATCATTATAGTGCAGCTACAGCTCAGCCAGCCTATTTCCAGCCCTCTGAACCTGGGTTGGATCAGCCTGGCTTGTATTCCTCTACATC
>MU134395.1:229869-243320 GCA_015039355.1 Ramaria rubella | reverse complement strand
GAGAGGGTGGTGGAGACGACGAGAGGGTGATGGCGATGGCGAGAGGGCAGTGGAGGTGGCAGGAGGGCAGCGGGGGGGCGGCGAGAGGGTGGTGGGGCCAGTGCAAGGGCAGTGGAGACGGAAAGAGGGCGGCAGGGCCAGTGAGAGGCGGTCTGGGTGGCAAGAGGGCGATGGGTGGTGAGAGGGGGATTGGCGTGCGGGTGTCGAGGAGCAATGGCGGCAGCGGCCCTAGCACATGCCTGCGGTGTTTCGCACTGCAGGACTTCGCCAGGGCAGGGGGGGATGTCAGTTGTACCAACATAGGTTCCCCCTGCATGGCGTTCGTCCATGGTGGTGCTAGGAGATTTTGTAGGGCACCGTCCAGGCCTGGACGGTGCCGTTCGGTCGTGCCACCACTGGGGTGCACGGATGTGCAGCACGCAGCAGCACAGCTTATGCAGCAGTCCCCAGATGGATGGGGGACCTATTGAAGGTCCCCTGGCGTGGATGCAGTCCACCTGGGGCCTTTGGGTGGTTATCCTGTTGGGGGCACGGACATATTGTGGCCATCTTGGGTGGCAGCAAGAACGCGCTGGCGTGACGTGGAACGTCACGCACAGTGACGCCATCATCAACAATGGTGTCCTGGCCATCTGCTGCTGTGTCGTGCCGCACAGTGACACCGTCATGGTGACAGCGGCAAGCAAGTCCCGGCCAGCTCAGTGCTCACGTGACAGATGCTGACTACGCAAGAGCATACGCTCTTGCATAGTCAGCAAAATTGCTCCTTTACCTCACGTGATCTGCCAGTATGGCATGGCAAGTCTGATCCCAGCCCCACACGCACTGAACCTTCATGTGTTTTGAGCATCTGGTGTGTTTCCTTTCCTTTTCTTTTCTTTACTTGTACTTACTGTCTGGTATTCTTCCAGTGGTGTAATTCGCCATCTTTTCAAAGCACAGCTATTCATCTTTCACTGATGCAGGTCTAACAGATTCTTGGTTCCGGTGCTTGGATTCCTAACACAATCTCACAAATGAAATAGTTATGGTGAGTGTTCTTAATATTCTTCCTGTTCTGTGTTTACCAACTCCAGAGCAATACCATTGCAGTTCCTGTATGGTTTTTACTTCCTCTCCCCCACCTATCTGCCTTATCCCCTTGGCTTGTTTTAGTGTGTTCTCTACTACTCTCCCAGATATTTTCATTCAAATACTTTGCAGTTACATGACTGGTCTGCAGATGGTTGGTCTATTCAGACTGTGTGTGTCTGGAATGTCCTGGAGCTTATCTATGGGCAAGATTATCATCATTTTTATGTGGGTCATACATACATGTCATTGATTGAGCTCTGACTTTGCATCTCTAGTTACAGGTGAAAGAGAGGCAAAGTATACTAAGGTAGCTTGCAGACTAATGTTTCCATAGTACCTGGGTGGAATGAAACAGCTCACTATGGGCATTATGGGCATCACTGTGTGTATGACGTCGTCGCCAGTGGTGTGCCAGAGTATGTCATTTCACCCAGGTACTCAGGCCTCTATTACCAATGTGTGCATGCGACGTCGCCACCTGTGGTGGTAGAGGCTTTCACTGTCAAATGTGCTGATTGGGTTTTAAGTCACAGGCACATGATACAGTGTCACTTCAATGGCCTTAACACTTCAATGAGACAAAACATAAATGGGAGTGAGAAGAGGACAATAGGGGGAAATGAAGCAACTAGATGGAAGTATGGAAATCATGAGAGGTTCCTGTAAAATAACTTGTATTTTTCAAATCTATGATTGTTGGTCAGCAGTATTTATAAGTCAAATTTGTCCCCATTGGGACTTTGAGTTTTTCACATCGATCAAAACTTGATGACAACCATCATGTCACAACCCATAGCTGGCTGTATCCTTCAATATACTTTCTTCTTTCAAAGACGATGTGCAATCATGGGTCAGGTGGCCCCTAGTTCATTGCATAATGCATGACATTGCCCCTGAGCATGCAAACTGGTCTGTGGCTCATAAAAATACACACACTATTGCTATGGGGCAAGCATGGGTGGGGCCCCAGCTCCAAAAAAAACTTCACCATACCCTCTGCCAATAAATTCAATCAAAGAAGACAGTCAAACAGATATACATTCAAAGTGGCCAAGCCATTGGACTTCTCACTATGTGTGCCTAAACCTAAATAATTCTTAGATTTGCCAGTGCTACTCTACTATGTCATGTTTATCATTCTGACCCAAAGCATTCAAGTGGTTGGTCCCAGCGAGAACTGCCTCGGTCTGGAGCTCAGCTGGTCGGATCACAGCTGACAGCTCAGATGGAATCTGAGCTAATCCATGCACACCTCATGGATTTTTCATGTTTTGTATTCACAGGCTACAAATGCCAGATTTATGTATTTTGGTTCCTGTTCTTTTATTTATTTTAAGAAACAGACGACTGTCTTGCCAATAAACCAGTTCTGTTCATTTTGCCGAGTCGGCATTCTGAACTTCATTCATGTGAAATTCATTTGCCTATATATACAGCTCTTGGTTCACCTATACCGCACCCTCACATTGGACCCCCCACCCACCTTTTCTGCCCCAGGAAAATGCGGCGAAGGATGAAATGAGAGCCATACATATGTAGTTTACATACCTAGCTGCCAGGGCCTACATTCATAGCATGCAACTCCAGTTGACAAAGATATCTCTATGAAATAAGGTCATAGTAGAATTCTTTGTTTCTAGTCTATGTAGTTACATTCCTTTATTGTAAAATGTTGTATTTATATATATACTCACAATAATATATATAATTTCTATTCCACCATTGCAATGGAATTCTGGTTACCTCAGATAAAACAATGAATGTCTTGTGGGTGGGGGAATGGCTAAACAGTTTATTAAAATTATTTTCTACTAAGTAAAACCAGCCAACCATTGGTTCACAGCAGACCTTATGGTATCAGATACGACAGCTCAGCTGCACGGGGATGAGAACCGACATGCTCTGATTAACCATCTCTTATAGTCCAGATTTCCTCAGCTGGTCGGTCCTCAGTGGATCCTCCTTGCGGGTCCGCTGAGAGCCGACCAGCTGAGCCCTAATCCAAGGCACTTCTTGCTGGGGATTGGTGACCATGCTACTGACACTGTTAATTTTGACAATTCACCTATAACAATGCTCCAAATGTGACAACAGGAGTTTCCCTGTTCTTTGTGAACAAAGAATACAATCCTGACATTCCTGTACATCCTGACCACAATCTAGTGTCATCCCATGCAAAAGACTTTGCAGCTGAATTAGACAAGCTCCACCAAGAACTCTGAAAGAGAATTTCCGACAAATCCTGACTAGCTGGGTGTGGGCCAGTGCTTGCGCATGTCAGGTATGATTCCCTGGAGGAAACAGAATTTCTCTCTTCTCCTTTTCTTCTTCATCTTGTTATTCCTATTCAATCTCCAACCACATTGAGGATGAATATGAAGAAGTAACACATGATCTAAGGCACTCAGTGAATACATACCTAAAATATAGTGGGTTCACCTGAGCATACATCGAGCAAGTTTTATCTTTGTTCTCACCTACTTATCCCTATCATTTCATTTCTTCACTCACTCTCTGTATACTCACATGACTTTGAATTGTTGCCATCAATTTTACATATCAACACCCTCCTTAATTTGGGCAAGCTCATACATGTTAATACTAAAGATGTAGGTCCTATACCCTTAGGCCTATTTTTTGTCTACTTATATCAGGTTAACTATTTCCTCTGACCTTGGAGCATGATAGAACCCTCTCCAGAGGAAACATACCATTTCCTGCAGTCACTTTGAAAGAGTCATTAAGATTTCTGTTTAGAGGGAGGGCAGCTACTTGGCTTCATTCATTCAAGTGATCAGTTTCTGATTTTTTACACTTATGTGTGTGGTTTGGTAAGCAAGGCTCCCTGACATTTACATTTGACACCAGCTGAGGAAGGTGTTCAAGGATACAGAGGTCAGGGACCAGCTCATTATCCTATGATAGCTGGTACTATGTTGACAGCTATATAGATGTCGTTCAAATAACAACCATGGAGATTTGAATGTCGTCCTCAAGCAACCAGTTGGTGAGTTATGTTATATCATATTTCACTTGAATTGACTCACATCCTAGGTGTCATGTATGAATATTTTTGTGTCTTTTCATAATAGCACATGATATTTCAAGGTAGACTCTTGAGTACATGTTGACACATTGTATTGTTCAATTCATATGTTTTTTTTATACTGCTTAATATATTCACTGAATTTTACATTTAGAAACTGTGGACTGTAGTTCTCCAAGAGCAGAGATCTTCAAGAGGGGCATGCCCGGTAGCACAGCATACAGACGGTCAGAACCAACACAGACATGCAGGAAAATGAGGCTCACCTGGAGTTATAAAGTTGAAGAAGTAAATTCAAAGCGTGTTTGGTCTTAGAAATGGGACAGGGGCGAAAAGGTTGAAAATTGGCAGGGGAATGAGAGGGAATGGTGGGCTAACCTGCAAGATCTCTGTCAAGAGTGTCAGAAAACTAGAGAGGACAAACAAACAAAGGGCCTGTACTTACAGAGAGAGGAAGGCCCGTAAATCTAGTCACGATGGAGTGTGGTACAGTGGAGAAAGCAGCATGGCCATTCTGCCCCTATAGGATGGGATGGTGGCAGTAAGCAGTGGGAAACAAGTGAAGACATACCTCTGGGATTGTACCCACAGCAGCACAGAATGAAGCTGCAAAGATGCCCAATGGTCACAGGCTGCAGGTGAATGAAAATGAAGGGGAGGCAGGGTGAGTGAGCGCCCATGGCTGCTGTGCTGGGAACGGGCCTTGAGAAATTGCCACGCAGGGTGACGTGCTGCTGCGATCGACTAAAACACATACCTAAAATCAACAGTTACACCTATGAACATGAAACCTGGACAAATATTCATGCAAGTTAATCTTCTTTCATAATATCCAAAAATCTAAAAATTTAAATTTTTGTCAAAAAACAACTTTTTGACTTTTGACTAGGTTTCATGCTAACCTTGCACCACCACTATGGCTTCAAATCACACTCATTTCAGTTCTATAGCAGTGAAAGACATAAGTAAGTGGTTGTAAAAATCTATTTGTACTCTTTTCAACCTGCGAACCTTTTTTTGCTTGGACCGACTTTAGAGGGCCTTCAAAGCACCAGCCCAGCAGTTGCGGCAGTCATGTGACTGCCACGCAGAATGAGAAAGTGCCACGCCATGCTAAACGGTGCCACGCAGACTGTAATAATCAGTTCCATAGCATATAATATGTACATATATCTATTTAATGATTCCACAGGCTATTTTCATGAGGCTAGATGTTCTCTTTACTTATGAGAGTGGCATCTTGGGTTACTGTTGGGTATGTGTATGCTCATATCAATCTAAGTGCCTCACATTTCACACAAATGCCAATCATCCTCTAGATTAGCTCAATATTTAGAATTATACTTCAAGAATTTATATGTAATTTTCAAGTCTTCAGAGTCATTCTCTGTGGTTCCTATGCCTGCTTACTAGTAGCACTTTCAAATGTCTCCTCCCTCTAGGCTCTGTCTCACATGTGCAAAGCTTTGACCTTGGCCTTGAATTGAATTTAGCCTCTCACAAGTTCAATGTAGCTCTCTGTGAAGTTAGAAACATATAGTCTGAATTCTTGTTTAATTTTGTAATCTGTACTGTATAACTTCCCAGCTTTAATGTGACCTTCACAAAACACTAGTAAAGGGCTTACATAGAATGAACTTTTGTTTTTGTACACAGATTTTCCAAATATGTTATAATTTTTTTTTGTTTCTGAACATGTGCGTGGCAGTTGCGGCAGCACGGTACCCCCTGCGTGGCACTTTACCAATGCCTGCTGGGAACACCTGGCGCGGCTGAGTTTGGCTCCACATGCATGGGGGCAAACCAGCATAAATCGTCAATGTCACTGCTCCTCCCACCTCAACTCGGCCATGGAGGGACGGCAGCAACAGCAACAGCAGCCCTACATGCACCCTACACATCCACAGCGGTACGTGCCCCAACACGGCCTTGCGCCTGCATCCTCGCACCCCTACGCCCCAGGCGCCACTGCACCGCCCCCACATACCCGGAGCACACCACCACCTCCGTGTCACCGTCTTATGACACTCCACCCTGCCTCCACTGACTACAGCAGCAGCCCCCGGTGACCCCACATCCACCCTACATGTCCACGGCTGTACATGCCCCCACACGGCCTCGCGCCTTTGTCCCCACACCCCTACGCGTCCCTACGCCCCAGGTGCAACTGCGCAGCCCCCACACACACCCAGATGCACGCGCACACAGCCGCACACCACCACCCCCGTGTCGCCGTCTCGTGACACTCCACCCCGCCTTGACTACCTACAGCCAGGTTCCATGCCACCATCCACTTCCCCAGTGGATCTCTGCAGGACCCCACTGCCTGCCAATCGCAAACCACACCACAGCTACGCCCACACCCCCTCGCTCACGCTGCCCATGCTAACTATGACCCAGCACACACATCGACGCCAAATTGGAGAAGGGTAGGTTGACGTTTTTTTTTCAGGTATGTTATTTTACAATCGAATTACGCTGCTATGCTGACACAAACTGCTACCACATTGCAGCCACACCTCCGCCACAGCGATGACCGTCGCTTCTGGCTACTGGGACCATTCATGGCCCTTGGGTACAATCAATTTTCACCCACGTGAAACAATTGACATGCTGTCATTGTTTTACAAAGACTTGATTGACTAGTAGTCGTCAAATTGTGGCCTGGCTTCTGCATGTATTTTAGAGTACCTACAAAACTTTGTGTTTGCACTATGAAATATTCTCATGACGTATTAGCTGTACACAATGTACAGCTAATACGTCATTTGTCGGACTACGGATTCTAAAATAGACAATGATTCTAGAGCCGCTGAATACTTGGTGCCATGTCATTTGTTCGAGTACATATCAAATCTCAATTTTGAGGAGAGTATGGCAAATATGGCAGATATTTAGCTCTGTTACCTCATGCAGCCATATCAGACTGAATGTCAGCACCTCAGCAATGCAAGAACATAGGTGAGTCAATATGCACCAGGGTCCACAGATGAGTGCTGACCCTCGCTGTTTAAAGTTTAGTTGTTGTTCTTGCCTGCAAACAAGGCTCAACATCTGTCATGAAGATGATTGGCAGCATGAATAGGATCTCAAGGGAGAAAGTGCTGTCCTCTAAGTGCTTCTGTGCAGGAAGCCTGTTCAGTTTTTTTGTTTTTGTTTTTTTCAATAATTGGGATGTTGTATGTTGTAGGGAGGATTAATCACTTTTACAAGTGCAGCTGGAAGTTGTGCATGATTTCTTCCAAGGATAATTGCCCAAGGTGGTATCATTTCAGGAATAATTGTATCCATAATTATGGTCTTATATTTTAGGAGAGGATTATCAGCTGATATTAAATGATTGTCACAAAGATAATCATTTTGGATTATCTATTTGGTGAATCATACTAGTCCAGGCTGGGCCATTTATGTACATCTGTTTGTATGTACATGTCAGGTTCGAGACATATAGTAAGTCTGTCTTTGTTCATATACATTGCAAATACTTACTATTCAATCCCCACAATCAGACCTGAGTTTATTTGGTACCTCTATGTCAACAGTCAGTCTCATCATTAATCCCTGTTCACTGAAAAATTGAATGTATGTCCAATTTCCCCCGAGGTAACTTCCACTCCTTGATGCAGCCCAGGTTCTAGTTGATACCCTGTATCATAAGTCTATGGTACATTGTTTATTTGTTTTATTGGTGTACTGTCTATCTCTTCATATTCTACTTACAGGACCTAGACTTGGTGTGTTCCTATTTGTGTAGGCAAGTTGGTCAAAGAGTTGTTGATCAGAGACTTTGCTGTACAAGTTGGTGTGTGCTGCTGCAGTCAGAAATGGCATGCACACCAAGTATAAGCCTACAAGACTCTGCCAAAGTTGCATGTGTGAGCATGTCATGGAGCAGCCACGGATTGGTTCACAGGATACAATAATACAAAGCTATGAGCTCATATATGATACGAATGAGCACATTAGGACTTATAAATGCTAACCATGCTACATGTATAATTAAATAAACATGCAATAAACATGCAAAGAATATGACAGAGAATGTGAATGGAACTAAAGAAGATCTTATGACAATACAAAATCTTTGAATGGATCCTTGGATGCCATGAACCAGTTGACTGCCTAATAAGGGAATTATCTTTTTTGCCACGTGGAGTAGCCGAGAGTTAACAAAAAGTTAGCCGAGAGTGAAGCCATGGGACAACAAAGGAAACCGTGGGATAAGATTTTCTATTCATGTGAAAACTGAGCCACCTCCTAGGAAAATGGGAAATTTTCAAATTTTGGTGTACTGGTGCATACGAATGATTCCAAACTCCGCTAATGCTACATGCTTGGGGAATCGTAACGCATAACAAATCACCCATCATTATGACAGTATTAATGCCTCTTAGGTTGATATTCGAATGCTAATGCTAAATGAATCACAGAAAAGCAATATCCAGCAATGCTACGACACTCGCACCAATTTCCATCACTTGTTTGTGGACAACCAGATCTCGCAAACAGCTGCAACAGATCTCTTAAGAAAACATGACCTTACACTTCAGAATTTAGATGATTTGGAAAATGGGTGGAGCAGGCGGTGGAGCACTTGTGGAGGTTCAGGTCCTAAGAAGTATGTTCGCATTTTACTTCAGTGGTAGGATTACTTTGTTACTTGCATCCATAAGAATCCTTATGTTTATTTTTTTGTTTGATTCTACTTAAGCCAATGTGGGTCAAGTACCGAAGCAATAAAAGAGAAGTACAACAAAAACGCAAATCTCAGGGTCTTGATGAAAGTAAAAAAGATTGGCGATGCAAGGCACCCTATGACTTCACAGGGTGTCTAGCGCATATCGATATCACATATCGTGTTCTCAATTTTTCAGTGTGGAGAATAACAGGCATTCTACAGCATGATGAAACATGCCTTCAACAAAACATGAAAAGAATACCACCTATCCCACTTCATGAGCATGTCTGGGAAGTGGTGCTACAGCAATTAAGTGAGGGTGCAATGTAAGTATCCATCCCTTATTATTTGTTAGCTCTCAACAGTGTGTTGCGTTGCGAATAGTATAATGGCGATACAGTACCGTGACCAAGAGCTCTTCCAGGGTGAACTGTATAATGGGCAGAAATCCATCAACCAGCAAACAACCAATGTTTGCTATGAGTTTCTACCTTTGGATTCCACAAGACTCTTTCGGAAATTTTCTAAACTATGTGGTATTGATGTTTCAAAACCTCCACAGCACAACATTGATGAGTGGCTCAATCCTACCTCACCAACATACAAACCCCAAGTAGCAGCGGCAGTGTTTTATTACAAGGCCAGGATCGAGCTGAATGATCGTCTATGTGTATGCATTCACACACCTGAAATGCAAGAGGTGGCCTGGAAATATGCCCATCAAAAGCAGATAATATTAGATGGCACATTTGGAGTGTGTGACCGCCGGGTGCTGTTGTTCATTCTGTTGAGTGTTGATGAAGCAGGGAGAGGAGTCCCCCTTGCATTTTTGCTATTTTCAGCACCCAGCGGAAACAACGCCACGCAAGCAGGGTATGATACATCGATTCTCTATGAGCTTTTGAAGGCTTGGCAGGATTCTCTCAGATGTTGAAACAGCATGTCATTCAAGCCATTCATTGCCATTACTGACACAGACCCAAAGGAGCGAGGAGCGTTGATAATTCTGTGGTCAGATATCTTGCTCATACTTTGCAAATTCCACATTCAGCAATGCTGGACCAATCGTCGGAAAAAAGTGCTGCGTTTTGAACCAACAGTCAATTTTCTCTAACACAGCAAGTCCAAAATATGCTTTGAGCATTGGAGAGTTGGTGTGTTACGGTCATGTGATCTGGTTCCTCTCATTTTCAACTCATACTTAAATGTATCTCGTTTAAACAGTCTCCTTTTGTCAGTGGAGCACACAGTGGTGCAGGGATTAATTGCTCAAGAGACAAAAATTTTTAATTTCTCTCAAGCAGCAACAAGAGATGACTGCAGTGGCCAATGCAGGTCTCAGCTTTCTTAAGTACCTGACAGACACCTGGATGCTGGTTTCCCTTTGGGGTAGCTGGTCACAGAAGGGTCATTTGGAAGCATCCCGGCATTTAAAGATTCCTGTTGAAGGGGTGATTCCAATGACCAATCACCTTGAAGCTTTTAATGGGATATTGAAACGAAAGCACATTGGCCAATGGCAGCACGCAGGCAAACACTTGCACTTGGATGTGCTCATCCACCTGCTCGTCATGCATATCCTCCCTGGCATCTTCAGCACTCGTCACTTGTGAGATAACTACTACTCCTGGGTTTCGGAACATTTTAGAGCTCAAGCAGGCGGCAGGGATCTTGTGGCCACATGCCGTGCACTTGCATCACCTTCGCCTGTGATTGTCCCAGTGGCATGGTGGATGGCAGAAAATGAAGAACCACATCATGATGAAGCCACATACATAGCCACACACTCATGGATAGCTGATGTGGTGTGGATTGACAGCTACACCCTAGGAGCGACTTGTGCAAGCAGTCTAGCCAATATCCATGCTCAGGACCACAAGCGGTATCAGCTGCAGCTCTCTGTATATGGTTGGGCATGCTGCTCATGCCAATACTTCAAGAGCAATCACAGGGCTTGCAAACATTTGTGGGCCTTGTGTCTGATCCTTCCAAAGTTACTTGAAGCAAAGAAGCTCACACCATTCCTCTATGCCTTTCGTCTCCCTACCACAGAGACTGAGGCCCGAGAAATATATAGCTCTTGCTTTAGAGTGTCATCTTCACACCCCCCTACTAATGTGCAGCCACCATCCAATTGTTCTGTTATCCCCACTACAGATTCCAACACTCCACATTCAACTGGTGACCTGCCCACAGCCACAGATTTGAACCTTCTAGCCAGTCACTCTCACACATGGCTGCTCAATACAGCAGACAACATAGAACACGAGTTGGCAGGGGAGATCAGTTCAGATTCTGAAAATGATGAAGAAACTGATAATTTGCATACCGTATGTAAACCAACCATTCCTCTGTCCAAACATGTGAATGCTCATAATATAGGCTGGTCACAACCATGAGGGTGTCGGGCTTCAGCTACAATGCAAAATAGATCACCTAACTCGCATGCTTCTCCCACCACTGCATGGTTTGGTGTCTGCATTTGATGATGCCAACACTCAATCACTGGAAGTGCTTCCTTCGGATGACCTCCGGGAACTCCGTGAAGCATTCTATAAGCTGGATGCACATTTGAGCCGTCTTACAGGGCAGAGCAGGCCCATTCCGGCTTTACGAGATGGCCCTGATCCATCTCAAAATGTATGTCCATGACAGTTGTGTAAGGTGCTAAAAAGAGCTAATTTTGGTTTCTATCTCATAGGCCTTTGGTCGACTGTTGGGCCATGGAGCTGAGACATCAACCAAACGATTGTGCCCACCTTCACCTGAATGTTGGCAGTGTCGCAAGCAATCCCATGGAGACTACTAAGTTTAGTGTTGAATTTTCACTCCAGTGTAGTGTAGGAAAACAGATACATAATGTTCCAATAACAGTTTCATATAGGTCTAAATGATATGGTTCACTTTTTATGTTTTTTTCTTTCAATTCACTACAAGTAAGGCATCCTTTTTTTTCTGGTCAATAGTGGTAGCTGGACGTATGTATGAATTCAACCATGTATTTGAACACTTGACACTGTAGAAAAAGACGTGCCAATCTGACAGCTCCTAAGGAGCTGTCAGCGAAAAAGAAGCTGTTTCGATGTACAACTTTGCGTGCTATTGGCACATTGAAGTTCGATCTATACATACATTGTAAGTTCGTTTTCCCGCTTCAATCTTGAATATAGAGGACATACTTTGCGGCATGGTGTCACTATCCTGGCGTGTTGGCAGAGCGATGTACTTACCATGGTCCATAACCCAGCCATGCTCTCGTCATACCAACCTCAGGCCCGGAGTGTCCTACAGGCAGACAGCATTGTCGACATCAATGGGAGTGGCGAGGGGTTGAATGGCAACGATTCATTCTGGATTTTGGCACTTCAATCATTCTTTTTGCAAAAAAAAAAAGAAAATAGACCTGAAATCTCTTCCTGTTGCCTGGCTGTCTGCACAAGGCCATGGGCCATTGGCGATCATGAGGACGAGCCTGAGCTTTCCCCTCCTGTGAGTCAGTCAAACTCTTTATTCACTTCTTCATATTGCATGTAGGTGAAATGTACCACTGAACATGTGGTGATATACCCTGTCGCTTTCTGTTTGTTCATGCTGACCAGTCCCAATGTGCAGAGACAGCCGCTCAGTCAGGTGCAATGGTTCGTGTTTTCTCTACCGAATGACTTGTTTTTTTATCTATATTTGGCTATGGTGGTCAAGATATCAGCAAGTGCTTCCTATTAAACCTCCATAGTAATACTACTTACATTTGCTTACCTCCAGAAAACGAAAATGACTGCAATTGCTCGAACCGCCGCAAAGGTGAGCTATCTCATAATCACGCTCTTCAAGGTAACATACATTTACAGATCCAGGAGACGAGGCTCAAAGAATAAGTAATATCTATATCTCGCAAAATTGCTGATTATTTGCCCAGGCTGTTAATTCCCAAAGATCTCTTGCCTTCCTTTTATTTCTCTAGTGCCCTATGGCTTCATCGTTCCTCCTGTCACTCACGCCAAAACTGCACCTAGACATGCTTCACACCTATCTCTTCAAAATCATGCTGCAATGATTTTTTTGGTACCAGCACTCGCCTTCGCTTTGCACCCATCGAAGCCGCTGTATTGCTGCTATTTATTTTTCATCTTGCCTTGCCCGTTGCCACCTGAGAGGCCCTGTAATTAATCCTAGTGCGCTCCAGCTCCTTATATGACTTTTTTGATGCACCCCTCTGCCCGTTCAAACAAGCTGAAAATCAGCTTGTAAAATCGGCTTGTAAGAATGGCTCCTCAGAACAGCTCCGAAAAACAGCTTATAATGGGTCACATTAGTTAGTATTCTAATAGCGTGTTTAGGAGCTGATGAAACTGCGTGTTTAGGAGCTGATAGAACAAATTGTTAGGAGCTGATAGAACGGATTGTTAGGAGCTGATAGAATGGATTGTTAGGAGCTGATAGAACAGATTGTTAGGAGCTGATAGAACGGATTGTTAGGAGCTGATAGAATGGCTTATTTAGCTAGCTCCTTAGGAGCTGTTATATAGCTTCTTTTCTTTCTACAGTGTCGACTACTTCATTAAATTGTATAGAATTATGTCAGTGCATTTTGTCAACCAAGAAAGACCCTTGGGTGTAAGTAAATACAGCGTAAATGGTTTTTAACATCAACTT
>MU134395.1:121848-227632 GCA_015039355.1 Ramaria rubella | reverse complement strand
CAACTCCTTCGTTAATGGTTCATGAGCGTTTCGTCTTTGAGTATTTTAACTACGAGTGTTAATATAAGTAATTAGTAAGGCATCTCTCTCTCTACACCATATTAATGCATTGTTTGGAGTCCGAGGCCTTAGGTTTAGTACGGACGAAGGTGCCTTGGCTAGAGGTCGTGAGACGACGGTCTCTATAATCCAAAAGTGGGTGTTGATGACGACCTACTATAATAGTTACGACGATTACTTGGGTAGATAGTTACATGGCTTAAGCAAAGACGCAAGTACCAGCCGACCCGGTGTCTCGCATTCGTTTTCAACCCCTTTTCATCGTTTGTCCTACTTCTTCTATAGAGCTTACTCTATCTCGTCCATGAACGTATAAATAATAAGGCTATAAATAGCGCAAAACTGCGCAATCTTTCCCGGAGCAGCGCAAAGTTTGTGAAAATCTCAGCGTGCAGCTGAATCGAAAACTGATGAAGCTTCAAACCTGGTTAGCATTGTAAAAGTGTTAGGGAGGTCTAGATAGATAACACCATGGTGTAGTTTGGCCAGACTTAGACGTGGTACTTGGAGTAGTCCTTCGACTTAACAAATTGCTTTAACTTCTCGACGCGTTCTTTGAAGTCTTACACTAACGAAGCACTGGCATTGGAATAGATCTTGCGTTGTGAGTATGTTTAAAATAACGAATCTCCTCTGCAGAATTAGTGAACAACTTCTGGCGAGACGGGCAAAGAGCGCGTGTCGACCGAGCGAGGGCTAGGGCAAATCTCAGTTAAAGCAAGGACGGAAGAGCAGGACAGAGAGGGTGCCAACGTCTCTGTGAGCATCGAGAATGATCGCGTGAGGGACTGGGTTCGGAAGGACTAGAGAGCTGGAAGTACGGTAGAAGTAGCGTTAAGGTACTGGGAAGGTTTGCGGGAACCCTCGTTTCGTTCCAACCAATATTGGTGACCCGCCAGCGAGTTGAACAACTCGCGTGTTTCCCTCTACTCAGACAGCTATCTCTAGGGGAGCACCGACTACGGGTTAACCTACAGAAGCCACTAAGACCACTCTAGACCCGTAACGCACCCCGGTGTCTCCGCCTTTTCCATTGAGTTGGTGCACTTAACCTCAGATACTTTTGTGAATGCCTTCTAGTTCTTGCGTCTTTCTTCTCTTCTCAGCTTACTTTTCGTATTTGAATACTAAGCACAAACTAGAAGTGACATCATCAACATTTAACATTATTACATTTGCTCACTAGCACCTAAACAAATCTTAATGAATTCTCACCACTAGAATCATGTACATTTCAATTCCTCGGAATGTCAGCATTCGCGAGTAAGTCCCGGAGAAGTAATTTACGCCACACGTTATGAGCCGGCAGGACAACTACGGGAATTCATGCATATGCCACGCCAGCCAGTGAAGAGCTGGTTCCGCGGATAAAAAGAATCACTCTCTGAGCGTTGACATTGAGGAGGCGTGTTTCAACACTATTACAGTGCTTTGTGGTGCATCTCCAAGATTATCTACGGATAACATTCTTTTCATTTGAGGCCTACCCGATTTTGTACAAACTTTAAAATTCTGACTTTAAAAACTGGGAGAGGACACTTTTATCGACTTTTTTTTTACCCTTTTTATCGGTTTTTATATATTTCGGAAATTAAGTAGAAAATTTTGTCAGACCTATCAATAAACTTAGAAGGGCCAGACTTTTCTTCGACTTATACTACATTAGTATAATTATAGGTATTTTTACGGGACGGGTTGAAAGGCCATGTTGAACATAAAGAATTGGCGGACAAGTCGAACGAAAAGTCTATCCGGGAAAGACGAACAACATTTATCATATAGAAAATACATAACTAACTTCTGTAATGGACATTCGTAGGTATATGACCATCCTGAAAGCTTTTTTGGAAGCCTATGTTGCCACCACGTCGCTAGGTCCGTGTCACCATGGAGTTGAGCTCGTCAACGTTTCCACGGTAGACGTTGGAGACTCTTAAGATTTTTCTGCCTGTCTGATAATTTTTGAGTTCACTAATCAGTTTATGTGTATGGAGTGTCCGAGTTAGCCTAAGTCGAGTGTTACTTTAAAGCCGTTTTTTCATATGTAAACACCGGCCGAGGAAGTTAACAACATCGTACCTAAAAAGTAACCTTTTTAGTGAGACTTCTCTGTTTTGGGCACTGTACGTTGTCAGTAACACTCGTCCGACGTGTGGCTCACAACGTAGTAGTTCCATCCAACCAAGGGGTAGAAGAAGTTCCACAAAGGTACGGAGAAGGAGGTCGAACTGAACACAGTTTGGAAACCCCTCTGGAGTTGATTTGACCCCAGTGAGAGAAGTCACCACTTACACGATCCGTGTATCAGGCCTCTAGAAGTAGGTGTAACCGGTCGAAAGAAGCCACCCACGTGTACGACATAGAGATCTTCGAGTTCTGGCAAACCCGTAGACATCCTCTGGCAAAATGGTCTAGTGACTGTCTCCTTTTAAACTGGGAGAATGTATTCGAATGCATTAAAAGGGTTTTAAACCCTAAGTTGAGGAAAGTTCTAAGGTTTAATAAGGGCTCTTCAGGCCCTTGGACCCCACTCTGATCCGCCGGCCCTCGTTACATCAACTCTTCACTGACAGGCGTGATATGGGGTCCTACTAAATGTTTGTTCGCTCATTTAGGACATTTATGCCCTAGTTTGCAGTCTCGGTCGTTCGACCGGAGTGGGCCGTGAGTGCCGAGGTCGGGGGACGTAGTCCTTTTTGGCAGAACCCGTAAATTCATCACATATAGAGTTCCCTCGTTTTACATAGTATATATGAAGTAACCTCCTATATCTCGCATATCTCGTATATATATGACATACACGACAAGGTATGACTATATCTGCTATATATGAATGTATCCGCTCAGGATGATACCGATTCCAATGATGTTCCTGTAGCCAAATTCTCTATTATTGGACTCGGCCCTCGGGTTTGAAAATTCCACCGTGACCAATTTGCTCTCGTAAACGTGGCAGTTGATTAAGACAATCCTAACCGTGGACTAGGATTACATACAATTAGGGGTGATATTGTTTCAAGTTATTTCCATGATGACAACATTGTACTTCAGCTCGGAAGGCATGAGATTTGAACTCTGCGAAGGATTGTACTGCCCGACGCAGCTGGACATCATACTCAGGGACAGCTTGTCATGTTCAATGCTCCTCGGCTATGTTGAAATATTGGCGTTTAGGATATCACGCAAGTTGGATGACTCATCAGATTGAAACTCTTCTAACACGGATTGAAAATTGGTTTGCACTCCTCTCGCGTTCTCGCTCCAACCCCTCGGCTTCCTCAGCTCTTCAATGGCTCTTTCTACAGTTCAAATTCTGGCCTTGAGCTAGCCGTCGCCGCCCTATCTTCGTCTGACACAACTTTCTCCGAAATTAGCGCATGCTCCCACTCATCTCTATCCATTCGGCACCGCTCAAGTTCGGCCTGGATTTCCGTCACTTCCTGATCCTGTATTTCCGCCTCGTGCGAGTTGTCGTGGAGCACCTTCGATAGTAAGCTTGCGATCATCATGCAGCAAAAAAAATCCAATCCCATTTATGTTTTGAATGCGCGGCGAATTGGATAGATCCTGGATAACCGGGATATGGATTAATCGCAACAAACGACCTATTGCCAGTGAAGAGTACCAGGTGACGAGAGTCTTAGAAATTGGATGGACGGTGGCGATGCCTAATGCGTCTGAGGTACACCTGCAAGAGGTATGTGTGCGATATTCTTCAATTGATAGCCTGAAGAAACCCGCGAATAGCATTTTTGCAGCGTATGGACACGAATTAAGTCAATAAGCTGAAGGAGGCTGCAAAGCCAGGGACTTGTTCACGTTGGACTTGCTGGGGTAAAAGTTTGAAGATATAAACCGGATGACGAGATTGGTATTGGCTTTGAGGATGCAGACTCGAATCCTTGTCTTATACTCGAATTTTGGATCATCGATGCTTTGAAATATTGTGAGAGGTGTATTTTTTTGCCTCGTCTTGAGGACTGATCTGTTCGTCTCCTCCCTCTTCCCTCGAGTGGCAGTATGAATGGGCTCCACTTGGAAGCGATAGTCGACTGCGTGAAGCTCCGTGATAGAACCCTCATGTGGCGCGTATTTTTTAGGAAGTCGAATTGAATCACACGCTCGAGGTATAACCTCCACCATGACCAAGCTAACAAAACTGTATGCCCTATTCATCACCTGCGAGTCTGAAAATTGCTCTGATTGTTCTTATTTTGATGGAGGGTACTTCAAGGCAGAGCGGTAGTATTATGGCGAACGATCGGGTATAGAACCAGGTTTATCGGGTGCCACAATGCGGCGGTGGCGAAAGCTTGAATATTTAATGCTTCCATATATCATTTACAAAAGATGATGTACAAATAATGATACAGTGGTGTCACGGTGACAATTATGTGGATCTATCAATCATGCAATGTATCTCTGGCGGATTGAAAGGAGTGGGAATAATTTCTTCTCACATCTTCTTGACGTCACGAGACCATAGGTTCCAAATAGTGAATCGGCTGATATGGTGTATCTAGAATTTGTATTTTATCTTCGATGCTATACACCATTGGGCCACAGGTGAGTTTACATTTTTGAGTACATAAATAAAAGCTTACTCTCGTAACACTTGCAGCTCTTCGAAGAATCCTCGTGGATTTGGTGGTTGCGAGATGGAGCTGAGGTCCAAAGAAATGGCCACAGTCAATTGGGCGTGAGGCTGCCGAGAAGCTGTAGCACGAGGAGTTGTGAATCTTCGAGACCCCCCATCATAAACTTCGATGCTACTTGGCTGAGGATCGTAAACTTCATCTTCATCTTCCAAAGTAGTGTTCTTAGTCACACCGATTCCAACGTGTTCTTCCGTTTCACAACACGAGACGTCCCAAAGTTCTCGTAGAAGGGCAGTGAATTTCTGCTCCTCCCGTTCACGATCCTCAAACGTGAATGCGTAGTGACGCAGCACATCCTTTCTTGAGAGTCTGGCTCCCGAAGGGTTCTCGATGTTAATGTCATTAATATAGACAGTGCGTGTCATCAGTGTATGTTGGTAGCAGTTCCTCCAATGTGGAGGAAGCGGTGGGTGCGGTGCATGGGGTGCTCGAGGAGACCCAGAGGATGGATGCGAATTTGCAGGATAAATAGGCACGGACATGGCTTCATCCGTAACATATTGCGGATGGGGTGTGGGCATACCCGTGCCAATGAAATGCAGTTCACATAATAATAAAGATCGGCCCCACACATCATACTTGTTAAATCTAGATGCCTGTTATTAGAAAGTGGATGCGGTCAATTCGCCACCCGGGCATGAAATGGTCTACAGACAACTTGGGACCAAATAACATACCGGACCAACGAAAGCCACATATTCGGAAAATTTCAGTCGAGCGGCTATATTTTTGGCATGCGAGCCCAATGGTTCCATGGTGGCTTTCGCGTCGATCCGCACCACCACGTATGTACCCTCTTGAAGGGCATGGCCACCAACGGGAGATCCAGATAGCACAGGCATATTGAATAATACAATATATAAATTGGCCAAAAGATATCTGCCCTAGATGATGAGGATGGTCGGTTGCAACGGGTACGCTACTATAAGACGCGCGGTGGCGAATTTTATACTCAGAACAACGAAGCGCGACGCCATGAACGCGTTGACCACGTGATCGCGTTCAAGCCACGTCGGACCACAACAACACACAAAAGAACTGGAGCAAAGCCCACGAACGGCATGCAAACAAGTGGCCCCCTTTTGTACCCATTCTGGTATTACCTGTGTTAGGTTCCAACGTTCTTATCCGGCGTTTCATGTTTAGGTGATCAACCGTGAGCCGTCAAAACCCCCGAGGTCGTGTTGAACATGGCTGAGAAGAGGCCATGCGGGAGAATAGTTGCAATATGAGCGACTGGACTGGTGACTGTGACTCTGTCCCGAAAAACAGCCGAATCATTTGTGCGTGTACGAATTCCACTGCACATGTATGTTAATTCAAGCCCCTGAACTTCCGCCTGGTGCATGGATACAATATTCCTTTTATGGACCAACACCTGACAGCGTCTCTGTTAAATGGCGATCGGAGCCTGACTTGATCTTTAACATTTGTCCCCCGAAAAACGTACTGTATCACAAGGACTCGAACGAGTTGGGCGTCAGGTTAAAGTGATCCATTTGAGTCGCTACCATTAAGGCAAGCTTTCAATTCCATGATAAGGTAAGTCCGTCGTGCTAATTCACGGCTACTAACAAATGGTTTTTTTTTCCCTTTCGGGCACAACCTTTGCTCGAACGATGTATCTGAATAAATTTAGGGAATTTTCTTCATCGATGTGATAGATGAAGGTATCATATGGGTAAGGCGATCAAGACAATGACCGTCAATTAGTAACCCGTGGTCCTTGCTTGCGAGAATCGGCTGATTTGAAAAATAAAATCCTACTAACCTTCTAAGCAAGGTATTTTCTGATTAAAGCCGGACCTCCATGCTACGAAACATATCATTACCTATTTTGCTCGCCTCAGAGCTCATCACAATAATGAAAACCACGTTTGAAGAGGAGAACAGGAAAGCGCACCTCGATATCTAGCCCGATGTCGCGCAACACATTCTCTCATAGGCGAAGGTTCGAAGCCTGGACCAAGTAAGCAACCTTTGAAGTTCCGCTGACCCGGCAGGTTTCTTACTCTCGAGACCTCGCAAGACATGTAGGCATTCCGACCTGCCAGTCTATATGGTTATCGGGACCGTAGCAAGTACCCCAAGGCACTTTCACATCGGCTAACGTTACCCCGCCGTCAGAATTCTTCAGGGTCATAGCGCAATTGAGCACTATGTAAATCTATGATACCCTTCGAATTCGGGGCCGTCAACATATTGACAGGTATTCCGTGGGATCAAAGTTGTGTATAGTTTGTAACGAACGTCACATTGAGCGTTCCGAGTACCTCTGGGACTCGATTTAGTCGACGTCGTGGCCATGGCTTTTGTACGACGCCGACGGCGTAAAGAGCGCTGTATGGTGAGAACCGTCCCCCTCTGAAATTAAGGCGCACTCTGTATTATGATATAGGCAATGGTTCTGTCCCCGCACCGCACAAACGTCAAATTTCTGTCAGCATTTCTTTGGAGATAGATCATCTGGTAGATCGTCCGTGTTTCGGAATATCGTCAGGTCGGCATAAAATTACCTAGTCCTCAGACGGTGAGTAAACACCGTTTTCTGATCAGTGCAAAGGAACATTAAGCATTTCTTCCCTACCGAGGAGATGGGATTTCAGGCTGGATGGTCCTGTTTCAAACTAACCTGTCATTCCGTCACGCTTCTGCGAATTCCTCAACATTAAGCTCTAATTTAGCTTCATAAGGATAAAGATCATATACTTACATCGGACACGAGACAAAAATCCAAGTTATCGAATTCCGGGAAGAAGCTGGTCGGAGGCGGATCTGCAACCATCAGAAAAGCACAAGGGAAAGTTCAAAGCAGAGATTAAGTTTCTAACCATGATCTCGTTAGATTGCTCCAGAAGACTACTATAGATCGAGAGTCGAGAGTAGATCTATAGAGCTCATATTGTCGATGCAGCTCCCGGGTCCGACGGGCCGCGTCATCACGAAAGTTTACCAGGCGAAGAGAGATACCTCGTCGGTTCTCTATGCGTCTGTTCAGTCTCCAGATCGTTTCTAGAGTCATTGTAGCGCATAGGCTGCCTAGCAGAAGATATTGGAACACATTCACTGACAACAATGGGCGAGTACGTGTACATTGTGACACGTCGCCTTCATGCAACATCAGACCCTCTTTTTCATTCTTCTCCTTGTACAATACCGTGACCAAGTGCATGTATAGCAAAACATGTTTCAGTCTATCGGCGTTATTGCATCTGACTGTGAATGTCGTTCCCACTTCTGCTGCGCTAGCCGACCAATGGCGAAGCAGGTCGATATATCAGGTTCGACATCATTTTTAGGATCACTCTAGATACTAGATAGTACTGAGAATCACCTGACGAATATTCCGGTTAGGTTGTCACAGACCGCTTTGCGACATCAGACTTGTCGTCGCCCCCATGCGACTCGGACGCATCCCTGCAACGTTACTGCAACGGTACATGGACTGTGAGTGAGGCTTGCTTACCGCTCATGTAAACCTGAGCACTTGGATAACGACTACGGGATGAAAGGGTATTGCCAACAAGCTCGACTATATACAAAGTATGGGATTTGATGCCGTGTGGATATCTCCTATCGTGCAGAACATTGAGAACGAAACTGCCTATGGACAAGCTTACCATGGGTGCGCATCACCCCTCAAAAAAATTCCTCGATTACTGACCTAGTTCCTCCATGACTGTACTATATAGCTATTGGAGTCAAGATCTAAACAATCTCAATCCACATTTCGGCGACGAAGACAGTGTACGCAATCTTGCCCTGTACGCTTGAAGTGGCTCACTCCCTTCTCAGCTTACTGCGCTCTCCCAGGCCTTGCATACTCGCGACATGTACCTGCTCCTCGACGTCGTCATCAATCACGTGGCCACATCCTCCTTGCCCACCCCATTTACCGCTTACACCCCATTCAACCAGCCGGCCGAATTCCACAGGTTCTGCTTCATCACAGACTACAGCAATCAGGCAGGTCGGACCTGCTACACATCAGGGGCGCGTTGGTTAAAATATTTAAACGCAGACTGATGTGGAGCAATGTTCACTTGGCGATACGAACGTTGCCCTTGCGGACCTGAATACGGAGGATCCGGATGTAGTGAATGGGATGTACTCCTGGATTAAGGAGACTGTTCAGAAATACGGGGCTGATGGTGTACGGATCGACACGGTGAAGCATAGTGCGTGTACCGAGGATCACCCGATGAGGTCTGGCCCCTCATTTTAACGAATTGTCACCAGTACGGAAAGATTTCTGGCCGGAATTTGCGCAGAGCGCGGGAGTGTGGACCGTTGGGGAGGTGCTGGATAATAGGACGAGCTACGTAGGAGACTACACGAGTGAGTCGTGCGTACCTTCAGTGTCTAACTTTCCTGATGGCCCACAAAAAAAAAGATTACATCGATAGCGTGCTGGATTATCCGGCATACTTTGCCCTCACATCAGCCTTGTAAGCTCTCACAATTATACTCGCGCCCGCTCCTTTCATTCCCTCACGAATTTCCTTCATACGAATAGTGTAAATCCCTCCGGAAACATCTCCGCCCTGGCAGATGTCGTCGCGCAGACTCAATCATACAAGGCACGTGCCTAACTGTAAATACATTCCCCATCAACCGACCCGGAATTCGCAGGGTGGTGCAAAGTCCACGGCCCCCTTCCTGGAGAACCAGGACCAGCCCCGCTTCCAAAGCCTGACCACAGACCAAAGCCTCGTCAAAAACGCCATGTCATTCCCCTTTGTCACTGACGGCGTCCCGATTTTGTATTACGGCCAAGAGCAGGGTTACAATGGTTCCACCGATCCCCATAACCGCGAAGCGTGCGTTCCCCCAAATCGTACATTACTCGCCGTAGGCTCACGCCTTCCCACAGCCTATGGCTCTCGGGCTACGAAACGCAGAACAAGCCACTCGTTGCACACGTCACTGCCCTCAACCGCGCGCGCAAAGCTGCCATCGCCGCATCGTCTTCCTTCCTCACTACCCCCGTACGTTAATGACCCCAATACCGCCATACAATAAACTCACGTCCACCTCTCCAGATGAAAATTCTCAACGCAAACGCCAACTCCCTCTCCCTCTCCAAACCTCCCCTCCTCGCGCTCCTCACCAACGTCGGCGCCTCTTCCACTTCCACATGGGGCGTCGACAATGCCGGATACAGCGCGGGCGAGGAACTCGTGGAGGTGCTGAGTTGTACGGTGATGAAGGCGGATGGGAAGGGGGGTGTTATGGCGCGGACGGAGACGGGGCAGCCTATGGTGTGCCGCATGTTTTTGGGTGTGGTGCAACGTTCTTACTTGGGTTGGGATAGATTATACTGCCTGGCACGGCGCTGGCGGGATCGGGGCTGTGTGGGAACGGGAGCGCGACGTCGGGCGGCACGGAAAGTAATGGTGACATGCAGACTACACACCCCGCGCGTTCCCTGCTGCTCGTTATGGCCACCACCATTTTATATTCCTTCGTGATGGGATGAAGACCCTATTGAAGAACGCATCGCGGACGCTCTACTCGTGCACGGAAGGGTCACCTTGCTCCATTTCTTGATTAAATTCCAGTGCTCTCTTCCTTTCTTTTTGAGCGGCATCACTTCGATATTTCAATGGGACTCGAGCAGGCTTAGCCATTTTGTTTCACGCAGACACTATGCATCATCTACAAACAATATATAGAATACATCCTAGACCATGTCGCATCCCTCGTCTGCTCTTGGATACATAGATCTTTTTCTTGAATTTCTTCTCGTGGAATTTCTCGCACACAGCCATCCTAATCGTAAAACATCACAACCTCACATCCATCTCAACCATCCAAAACAAAAACAAAAACATTTTTCAAGTCAACATCTACGTATACGAAAAACAGCAGTAGTACTATCATTAAAGAACAAGCCAAAAAAAAAAACATAAAAGCAACCATCCTCCTCCTCCTTCCCTTCCGGGCTGGCAGTGAAAAATACAGGTATACTACAGTGTAACAGGGTGGACTGACGGACAACTATGCGGGATGTGCAGAGCGAAAGAAGGGTGATAGCAACAAGAGCAGGAGCGGGAGGGAAAGCGAAAACAAACACGAACATGAAAGCGAACGGAAAATACTGGTCTGAGGGGCCAAATGTAATGTGCGATATCGATGCCGAGAAAAAGACGGATGGATGGACTAGATGCATGTAGTGGAGTGGGATGGGGAGCAAGAAGACATGGGACAGGAGCAGGCAGATGAAACATGAACATGAACATGAGACAGCAATGAAGCGACGGATGACAACGGGGACAGTAGAAGCTGGAAGAAGAAAAAGGCAAGACGGCTAGGTTACAGCAATGTAGTCGGGGGGGGTGGGGTTCGGGGGTGAAGTGTACAGTTATTAAGAATGTAATATGCATGTTTTGATACCGGAGATGGCGGAGGAGATCGGGGACCAGAAGCCAGATAATGGAGATTGGAGAGAACGATGAAGAACAAGACCAAAAAAAGAGGACGAGGGGAGGATAAAGAGAAGAGGAACGCAGGACTGTACGAGGGGACGCGGTGTTCCAATTCGGGGCCTGCAGCTATTTGGATAATGGAGGCGTGTCTGGGGTAGAGGAGGGAGGGGAGAGCGTGGGACGGATGGACGAGTGTCGAGCGGGGCGTGTGACAAAGCCATAAACATAGACGCGGCTCGACCCCGGCTCGTGCTCAGGTCATCAGTCGGCCTCGGGCGCGCTCATCCATGATGCTCCACTCGGGTTCGGGATGCACGCTCGGGCATGTCCCCGTCGGGCTCGCACCAGTGCCCGCTCGCACGCCTATCAGGCGCTCCACTCGCGCCCGTCGATCGTCCAATCGCGATTTTACAACAGCCACCGCCACCCGCCCCTATCTCGTATCACGCCCACCACACGTCAAACGCCTCGCACCCCGCATCCCACACCCACGCCAAACACCCCGCACCCCGCATCCCACACCCCTCACGCCCCCTCCTCCATCTCCATCTCCCTCTCCCTCTCACGCATCTGCTCTAGATCGAGCACGCACGCCGAACAGTGTCCGTCTTTCCCGTAACGGCCCATTTTTCCTTCGCTGTAGGGTGAGCCGTGGGGTAGATGTTCGTAGGGAGGGCAGGGTGTTAGAGGGTGTGTGGTATAAAGAGGGTGTTGTTGTTTGTGGGGTGGTAGATGGAGGGTTTGTGTTTGTGTTCGGGGTTGGCGGTAGGAGTGGGCGATTGGCGTCAATCGCGCAAGGTACGACAGAAAGCGCGATTGAGGTATTCCGGTAAGATATCGTATATTTTCGACGAGAGGCACCACCAACAAGTCGATTATGGCAGGGCGAGACGTCAAATTTCGACACGACGTGAATTGGTTGGTGAATTGGTGAAAATTGGGGTGAATTGGTGAGATCCCAGCAGGAGCACAAAAAGAAAACCAAAACGCATGAGCAAACGCAAAACACAAACGGCAGGCCCCCAACGCCCACACATGTAAAAAGAAAGAGACTCACCACCTCCCACACGGGGCCTGCTCGCGGATGTGGCGGTCTGCGTCTTGTGGGCGGCCGAAGCGTTTTCCGCTGAAGGGCGGGAAGGGCGAGAGGAGCGGGCGAGGAGGAGAGTGAACAAAGGAGGGTGTTAGTGAGCCGTTGGGACGGGTGGAGGAGGGAGGAGGGGATATGAGTGATATATAACGAAAAAAAAAAGATAGGAAAAATAGAACGAAACGAATCTGATAGAATCAGTAATGGGATTAAAGCAAAGATGCAAGTGGGTGAAAGATAGACGGAGCCGGGACGAAAAACGAAAGCAATAAAGCGGCGGGGTGGGAAGGACGTTCGCTTTCGCGTTCGCGTGTGTTTTTAAGGGGGTGAGCACGCCACCGATACTCCTCTCAACCTCCAACCTCCCTCCAAAAAAAAAAAAAAAGAAGAAAGAACCTGAACCAAAATCCAAAATCGCCAAAACACCGTCCCCAAGCCCCACCCCAGGAAAAAAAATCCTAACCCCGCAACGAAAAAAAGCCCCCAAACCGCAACCCCCCCTTCAAAAAAAAAAACCACCCAAAAAAAAAACACACACACCACTCACCACGAACAATCATACCGCTTCTTCCCCTCATGCGACAGCGCATGCGACGCGCGGTCCTGCTTCCTCACACACTTGCCGCACAGCGGGCACACCCAGGCTTTGCGGCTGTTTGCTGTCGTTGTTGAGGTTTGGGTTGAAATTGTCGTTTGGGTTTGGGTTGAGGGGTGCGTTGAGGGTGGGGTTGGGGGTGTTGTGGGGTTTGTGTTTGTGTGCGTGGTGCGGTGCGTGTGGGAGGTTGGGTGCGTGGTGGGGTTCGTGTGCGTAGTTGAGGTCAACGCTTCACTCGACCCATTCGAGCGCGTCGAGTTCGTAGGGCTCGTCCCCACACCCGCACCCACACCCGTACCCGTGCCCACAGGCTTGAAAAACTCATCGAGTTCTTTTGGGGGGATTATGTTCGTTTCGGTTAGGGTGTGTGTTTGGTGGGGGAGCGGGAGGGGGGAGGGGGGAGGGCGGGTGTGGGGGTGTGGGTGGGGGGGCTGGTGCTGTGGGAGCGAGGAGGGATGGTGCGGGTGTGGGAGGGAGAGATGGAGGTGCGGGTGTGCGTGATTTTGAGGCCTTGTTTGTGTGTTTTGACCCTGGCCTCGATTTTGGTGGTGGTGGGTCTGGGTCTGGGTCTGGGTCTGACTCTGGTGTCGACCCCGCTGCGCACCCACGTTCAAGCCCGCCCCGCGCTCAGCGTCCAAATCCAAATCCAAATCCAAATCCAAACCCCCATCACTGGAATTGGGATCGTGAGCCTGAGCCTGAGCCCGCGCATACGCATACGACTGCACGAGAAGCGCTGCATCGTCGTCACTGTGAGGACGATGACGACGGAGCTGTGGCCCGCGGGTGAACGACGCGAGGGCTGGGCCGTTTGGGATCGTGAGCGGGGCGAGGCCTGCCATGCGTGCTAGTGGGGATGAGCCGCCGCTTGAACCCAAACCCGAATCGACACCCGCGCCTGAACCCGCCCCCGCCCCCTCAGACGGCGCACCCCCTTCCGCATCCGCATCCCGCGCCTGTGTATGCGTATCGGCATCAGTATCGGTATCGTGTGCAGTCTTGGACCGTGACGCTGTGCTGGAGGGGTGTGGGTGTGGGTGTGGGACCGTGGCGGACGTGGATGTGGATGTAGACTCGGAGGTGGGGTGGGGGGAGAAGGTGGATATACCTGCAAGGGAGGGAAGGGGGTGAGCGAAATGGGTGAAGTGAGGACGATGAGTGAGTGAATGAAGATGCCGATCGCGAATGTGAAATGTGAATTGGATTGGATTGGATGAAGAGGGGGGGAGGGGGGGATGGTGGGGGGGGGGGGGGGGGGGATGGGATGAAACAAAAAAAATGTGAAATGAAATAAATAAAATAAAATAAAATAAAATAAAATAAATAGTAGAACAGCATCGACGAGACGAGACAATGTTCGTATGCTCGAAATGAAGAAACGAAACATGCACGCACACCCTCGGGAAAGGGGGAAAAAGAAAGGAACGGAAATGAAAAAAAAAAACCAAGGTCCCGTCTCTGCAAATCCGAACCATCCAAACACGAAATCTCTTCAAAAATCCAAAAGTCCAATAAACTAAAAACTCCATAGTAAGTGGAAGTGAAAGAAAATCCCCACTCCAAATCCCCTCAAAAAAAAAAAACAAAAAACAAAAAACAAAAAAAAAATAAAAAATAAAAATAAAAACAAAAACCAACCAATCAACCGACCCGCCCCCAAACGAAAAATAACAAAATACCAAAATACCAAAATAACAAAATACAAGAAAATGAAATGAAACAAACCACCCACCGTCAACACATCCCTCCCTCAACACATACCCCCCTGCCCCTGTCCCCGTCCCCGCGCCTGCGCCTGCCCTTACAATTGTGCTCGTCCGCTCCTGATCCTGGTGTTGGTGGTGCTGGTGGTGGTTTTGGTGGTGCTGTTGCTGTTGCTGCTGCTGTTGCTGTTGCTGCTGCTGCTGCTGTTGCTGTTGCTGCTGCTGCTGTTGTTGCTGCTGCTGCTGTTGTTGTTGCTGCTGCTGTTGGCGTTGCTGCTGCTCCCGACCAGACGGCAAAGGGACAGGGAACCCCAACGCCGCCGTCGCGGTCGCAGTGCCGCTATTGCGTCGGGGAGCGTACACACCCACACCCGAGTCCTGCGCCTGCACCGCACCTCCAAAGCGATACGGGCCCCCATCGTGATCCATCGTCGTATCCATCGTCGTATCCATGGCTGGGTGAGCCTGAGCGCCGTCCATCCCCGCACCACCACCCATCCGCCCATCAACACCTCCACTCATTCCCGCACCCATTCCCACCCCCACACCCCCCACGCCCTCCCCCCTCCTCCGCATGCGCATCCCCCGCGACAAACTATCAAACGCCTTCATGTCCTTGAGGCCGCTCTCGGAGTATTCCTCGGAGTAGATCACGCGGGGGGGTGCGTGTGTTTGTGTTTGTGCGGGCGCGTGTGTTTGTGGGTGTGTTGGGGAGTAGGGTGGTGCAGTGGGGAGGGGAGGGGAGTAGGAGCCGGGTGGGGCTGGGGAGTAGGGTGCGGGTGGGGAGTAGGGTGTGGAGGTGGGATCGGGACCGGGACCGGGACCGGGGGAGTAGGTGCTTGGGGTGCGGGGGGTGGTGTTGGAGGGGTAGCCTGCGGGTGCGGGTGGGGTGTATTGCGGGAAGGTGTGGTGGGGAAAGTCGTGGTAGAGGGGGTAACGCGGGCTGGGAGGGGGGTATGCTGCGGGGGCAGGCGGGTGTTAGTATGTGGGCGTGGGGAGGGAGGGGGAGCAGCGCTTACAGGGTGGGGGGTAGGCGGTGTGGGTCTGGGTCTGCCGTTGGCTTTGTGAGTGGGAGTGGGACTGAGACGGGGAGAGCCTCTGTGCGCCGCCCGTGCTCTGGCTGTGGCTCCACGGATCCGCGATCTCCGCGCGAGGAGGGTACGGACGATACCGCTCGCGTTCCCTCAGACTCTCCCTCTCGAGCCCATGGGCGTGGTGCGCGAGCGGGTGCGGGTGGGGATAGCGCGGGGACGTGGGCGTGAGGAGCGTGGTGGACGGCGGGGTCGCGCTGAGGGTGTCGCGGTCGCGGTCGTGGGGGCGGTACTCGGGCGCGGCGGTGGCGGTGGTGGTGGTGGGGAAGGGGCTGTGGGACGGGAGGAAGATCTGCGGGTGCGGGGCGTGCATGGGGAATTTGAAGGCGTGTGGGTCGACGCGGAGGGCGTCGTCGAGGGCGTCGAGGTGGTCGAGCGGGAGGGCGGCTGGCGGGAGCATGCGGGCGGCGAGAAGGGGAAGGAGACGGAAAAGCTGGACGGTGCTGCGCTATAAAAAGGCGGGCTGCGTGTCGACGGAGGATACACGCGCAAACTCCGCTGGCGTCGGACGCAGAGAATGAATGCTGGTGCACGGTTCCAAGTACGGTACCTGCTCTTAGGTCCTGCTGCAGCCTGCAGCCTGTAATTGCTGCAGCCTGTAATTGCTGGTGCAGCGCACTTGGCAACTCACCGCGAACCGAGCTGCGAGCGCCATTCCTGGTCAGATCCTGGCCCATCCCAGTCGGGCTTGGCTCTGTCCCAATCGGGCCACGGACGACGCCCTGAGCAGCGCGAATCCCAGCGCGCTACCGTAATTTGCACGAATGTCCCTCCCCAATCTCGATCCGCTCCCCCGATTAATGTCCGTGCGCGTCGCCCACTCTTCCCAGCCGAACACACTAGCCTCGATCGTCTTCGCGCGCGTCTCTTCCGAGGAAGGCAACCTCGGAGGCTGTACCGCACACCGCCAACCTGCCGGTCCCCATCGTCAGTCCCCTCTCGGACCCAAACGTTCACACCCAGATGTCGAACCCAGATGTTCGAACCCAGATCCAACCCAGATGGTCGGAACGCGGAGCCGTGCTTCTCTGCGCCGCCCCAAACATCTGCACCCCGATCGCGCCAGAATCCAGATGTACCAGATATGTGCAGTCCTTTCGCGTCAGCCGCTTCCCAACACATCCCCGCATCACCGTCCCAAGCCCAATACATACATACAGTCCTCGTCAGATCTAGAGTCCCCTCCCCGCACCCGAGCCTGCATCCGAAGCCCAGTGAATCCCCCGCACCACAGTCCCAAGCTATCCGACGTCGAACTCGCATCCCCCCCACGCCCCGACCCCCCCTTCCGAACCCGGCTCCTACGCGCACATATGCAGCCCGCACGAGCCCAACGCTGCAGGCTTCCCAAGCGCGCACCCCGGCCTCCGCACCAATAAAATAACCAATTACCCGCACAAGCTCTGATATATGACCTACAAAACCTACCCTACCCGTGTCCACGTCCCGCTCCCACACACAACGGCCTCCGAACACGCCTTCCCTTCTGAATCTAGCACCCCCCTCCCGCACCCAAGCTCTCCGCGTCCAGCCCACCGTTACCGCGGCCCGTGACGTAACGCATACCCCCCAACCGCCTGCGCCATTGACACCCCACTCCGCACGGAACTAGTAGCACTACCGAGTGCACCGCGTACACCGAGGCCTGGCCAAGCAAGTAAGTGAGCATCTCCAGCATACCTTGACCCCCCAGACTCCAAATCGCGACTCGAACGGACAAGCCAGGCTACTATCCCCCAATCCAAAAATATAAACCTAAAAACTAAAAACTAAAAATATAAAAAATAAAAATAAAAATAAAAAAAAACCCCAAAAGTACCACAGACACAGCCTCAGTCAGTACGCTTCCTACAACCCCACAGCCCGAGCCCCAAGCCCGAGTCTATCCGTACCAACAACACGTCCCACCTGACGCCACCCGAAGCCCCATCTTCCTACATACCTAACCTACACGCATACATACATACGGCGCATACAACCATATATGCACGCAGCCCCTCGAAGCCACGCACGCACGCCCCTTAGCCTCGAAGCTGCACATCGAAGCAACAGCCTTCCCCAGGCTCTTCTTCCCACACGCACACGCACACGCTCAGTCGACCGGGGTTCTAGACCATTTTTATTCAACAAGGTCTAGACGCAGGTCGGTCTCGTGTCAGCCTATCCTATCCCATCCTGTCCTATCCCTGTATCTAGCCTCACAGAGTCCGTCTTTCCTATTCCCCGCGTCCAGTCCCTGTCTCGTCCCGTGTCCGTATCTGCGTCCGTGTCCCAGTCTGTGTATAGGCTGTATAGACAGTCCCGTGTCCAGCTACACATGTACTCCAGCCTCCAATTCTTATTCCCCGCGTCCCTCAGGCCTCAAGGCAGCCTCGCCTTATTCCCCGCGCCCCATTCAAGCTCCCCGCATCCTACGTCTTTATTCCCCGCGCCCCGCCCTCAGCCTTATCCGTATCATCCCTGCCCCTCACCTCACACACGCACCCACACGCACGCACGCACATCCCCCCCAAGCCCCCCGCGTCCCAAATCAGTCCTGCCAGTGATCCCAATCCAAAAATCAGCCCCCCCCCCTCCATCCAAGTCTCCAAGTCCAAGTCCAAGTCCACTCCACACCTCACCTCACACACCACCACCACCACCACCACACCCATGCAACCCAACCCCATTCATCCCGTCAAGCTTCCAGAACACGAACCATGGCCCCGGCAACTTGATCAAGACCACACGACACGATGCAGCTCGCATAACGTCTGATCTCCAGGCACGTCCGTACGCACATAGGGCCGTAGGTACCCAGGGTATACAGATCTCCCCCACCTCCCCACCTGCCTGCCTGCCCTGGTACACACCACCCCGGCTCCCACTCCCGCTCTCACTCGGACTCAGGCTCAGACTACCACCCCTCGACATTAAATTCCCCGGTCCACAATCCACGGTCTATTCCCCGGTCCACAATCCACGGTCTATTCCCCGGTCCACGATACACGGTCCACGGTCCACAGTCCCTCCAACCACCTAACACGGCTCTTCTAATCACCCTAACACACCCTTCACACATCACATTACCCAGTCCACCGTCCACCGTCCACCGTCCACACACCCTTCACCACATCACATCACCAATCCACGAATCTCGAACCTCCCCCCAAACCTCCAATCCCAAACGGTACCACATCAACCAACATCCCCGCTCCCTCCCCCCCCCCCCCAAAAAAAAAGCCAAAAAAAAAAAAAAAACCGATGCACAGCCCCGGGCCTGACCTCCCAAATCTATACCGGAACCGTGACTCCTGGACTCCTGCCCCTTGCTCGTGTCGTGTCGTGTCGTGCCGCACCGCGCCTCAGGGTGTGGGACCGTATGGTTGTGGTTGCTGGAGCGAGTACGGTGTTGGTTGCTGGTTGCTGGTTGCGCTTCAATACGGTGCCACGGTCGTGGGGTCGCGGTCGCGGTCGTGGTCGTGGTTACGATAACGACTCGGATGCGCGGTTACGGCTACAGCTACGATTACGGGTACGGCTACAGCGGTGAAGTACGGCCACGGCTACGGTCACGGTTACAGTCCCGCTCACGGTGCACCGGCAGCGTGCAGCGTCACGATACTCCCCCTGCGCTCCAACTCGACGCTACCCCAAACCCTCCAACCCTCCAAACCCCTCCCTCCTCAGCCTCCAACGAACCTCCACCTCCTCCCAGACCCCCCCCCCAAGCCTGGATACCGTCACCGTCACCGCTACCCCCATCACGACATCGCGATACTTGGAGTGATGGTTGGGGTGGTTGTGGGGTAGCGCGTGAGGTGGGGGTGCCTACACCGCCGGCCTGTTTTACTTCCCGGGGTAGATGACGGACCTGGGTATGACGCGCGCACACACACACACACACACACACACACACGCATACAAGGGGGGACATGAACACAAAACTCCACACTCCAAACACAAAACTCCCAATCCCAGTATCCACCTCCCAATCTCAGTATCCACCTCCCAACCCCCTCCCCCACCCTCCAGACTTCCGCTCAGACTCCCAAATCCCTGGTCTGCAAGCACGCAACATCCGATCCGATTCAGAGTCCGTCGTACACCCCCAGGCCGTTCGACGTTCAACGTTCAACATCTATCCCCCCCCCCAAAAAAAAAAAGATAAATGATAATAATAATAATAATAAATAAATAAAATTGCGATGACTCGACCTTTATGAACGGAACGAGATCGGACGGACGGGACGGGAGGGAAGGAGTGAGATCGGACGGATGGAGAAGGGGACGCGAGTGTTGGCGTTGGCGTTGGCGTTAGTAGGGGGTCAGTCCCGTCTGTGCAGCTATCATCATGCTCCCGCTGTGTCGTGTGCACTCCCCCATCCCTCATTGTCACCATACCACCGTAACTACCATCTTCCAACCCAACCCAACCCAGCCCAACCCAGGCTGGCACCGCAAACCTCACTGGCACCACACCCAGCCGCAGAATTTCCACACCACCACACCCCCACGCTTCATCGCACACACACTCTCTACTAGTCACAAACTCGAATGGAAAGCTAGACCCCACGCCGTAACAGTCCAAATCCGAATCCGAATCCGAATCCGCGTCTGTGGCATTGCAAAATAAATTAAAATACGACTATACCGGAACACCGTCCATGACTCTGAACTCCGAAGACTGGCGAAACTCATCATCCTGCCATCGGTGAATTTCGGTTTTTGGTTTTGGGTTCGGACGCGAACTTGAAAACCGGCGGGACAAGGACGGGTTAGGGCTGGAGAAATTACTGTAACCTGAATCTGGCATGATGGATGCGGTACGATACGATGCAATACGACCATGATCATGATGCTATATTGGCGATAAAGTGCAATATATGCCAGTGGTACGGTTCGACTCGGGACGACGACAACTCTGGCTTTGCACACAGAAACCGCAACCGCAACCGCAACCGCAACCACACTAAATGAGACTGCCATCACCGTCCACCGTCCGGAATTCTGGAACAAAAAAATTGATTATGCCAGGCCATGAGAAACTCCGAGTCGACTCAGTTGGGGTGGGTCCTCCCGGATCTGAAAATGACTTTGGAAGCCTGCTATCGGTGCCGGCGTTGGCGTTTGCGGAGAAGAATGAAAATAATGACAAGAGGACGGACGAGGATGAGAACAAGGACAAAGACAAAAATGACAAAGTTGGGGGTGCCCACTGCGTGCCCGGGCCATCTGACTCCGACTTGAAATCTGGAGGACAAGGACGTTCACTTTCACGTTCAATTCCCACTGGCGGCGTACATAACACGGTAACCAGCTTATCCTCATGCTGAGACACCTGCACCCGGCAACTGGTAATTCAAGTATAAACAAACCCCTCCTCCTCCAAGACAAGCTGCCTGCACTGCGCGCATTCTCCCAAACTCGAATTTCCTCCTCATCTCCCATCACATCTCCCATCACATCTCGCCACAATCTCAGATTCAAACTCAAACTTGAACCCCGGAACTTGAACGAATATCACCGCAAGCAGAACAAGGGAATACTACTAGTATCCGGACTCCAGAGTCTGAGCATCCGGGTTGGACTCGGACCCACGACTCCCGCCGCCGAACTTTTCACAATTTTTAATCTAGCACGACGCGATACTAATAATGCAATATAAATGCAATACAAAACGGTCCAGCAATTGAATAGTACGACCCGTCGAGTGCTATATTTGGAGTGTACATGTAAGTATTAATAACTCAGCTGGTCCCTTGACCTGGTCGGCGGAGAATAACAAGGTTGAACCATCTGCATCAGGCGCTTGGTGCCTTCTGACTTGGAATGTGGAGGACGGTCATGTTCCAGCGTACAGTAGGTATGCGGCAACTACCCTGATCCTACACACCTGAACTGCGTTTGCCAGTGAATCTTCCCCTCTAATATCATCCACTAATTCATTCATCCACAAGGCCCACACACCACGGCAACTTGCACTCGCAATTCAAGTTCAAAGATTTACACACCTCCGAACACACCCGCGCCCTGAATCCATCCCCGGGCCATTCCACATCACATCTCACCCGTGCCACAACTCAAACTCTGGAATTTGAACACAGACATCTCACCGCAAGGACAGGCACGGACATTGAATTGCGACGGACGGTCACTTCATATCGGACCCATGGTTTCCCCCGCCGCCGGCGCTGCCGTCGAACAATTTAATCTAGTGTGATACACTACTGGTAATATAATAGTATCAACACGTACGGTACGGTACGACTCGCGACCGTTATTTTTGACACATCGCAACGTCCGGGCTCTGGAAAAAAAAAATGTGAGTAACTCGACTCAGCTGCGGTAGGCCCTCCTTCGGACTTAATCTTGGACTTGAGCCCTGGCAGCGGCAAACAATGGCGCAAACGAGAACGACATCAAACCTTTGGTGTCGTCTGATTTGGAATCTGGAGGACGTTCACGTTCAATTTCCAGTGGCGTACAATACATTTCGAGTTCCGAGTCGAGTCCGCAAGGCTCACACCCCGGCGACTCGGAATTCAAGCTTTAAACCCCTCCAAGACACACTTTGAATCCTCCTCATATCACATCACATCTCACCCCACAATCTAAGACTCAAACTCCGGTATTTGAACGCCTTCAAGTTACCCATAGCAGACACCGCAAGCAGAGATGGACAAGGGAGCATAATAACGAATATCGGATCCATGGTTTCCGCCACCCCGGAACAATTAATCCGGCACGGTACGGTGGCATGGTACAATATTAATCGTGGCTACTATATCTCGACTATACATCCCGCTCGCAATTCTGGAAACAAATACTTCACAATCATAGACTCCAATTCCAGAATGCATTCACGCCACACTGCAGGCAGAGAAAGGCATGCACATTTACAGACGACATCAGATCTACGACTCCCGCCCTCATTCAAGTTCCCGACAATTTAATTCGGTACGGCACAATAAACATCGTGACCATGCACCAAACAACTAAAGTTAACTCACTTGAATCAATCTGAAGCTCATCGGTGTCGACAAGAGAAAATCAAACTAGATCCGAGGTTATCCCGCCTCGTCAGCCTCAGAATCTCCAATTGCAAGTCGGTCAATCCCAATTCCAATTTGTGGCGTACTATATATACACCGCAGCATTTTATTTGAAGCTCATCTTTGTCGGCAGACAACAGTAAACACCAGAATACTTTCTAGGCTTCCCACCCCGTCATCGGTCTTCAAGAGAATATCCAATTCCTTTGAATCTATATACACCGTGACACTTTAACTGCTCTGGCTTACACCCCACCCCGGCCTTATCAGGTTACCCTTCCCCCCATAGACTTGTCCACCAGCGCGCACGCATCATGTGACATGATTCACGATAAATGCTATACTATTGCGATGATCGCGATTTCAGTGTCGACTTGAGGTGGACATTCCCGGCAGATCTGGACCACATGCAAACACATCGTAGTTCGATTCAACAAGCTACTCTTCACACTTTCACACAAGTCTTTCTTCCTCCCTTTCTCGTCCTAAGCCGTAGCATGGTTTATCGAGAGGCCCAGTAATGGCATCTTTGCCAGTGATTCGGGTTCTCAACCCTAGAGCGCACACGCGTACACCTCGTTACATCCTCCACGCAATATCGGACTCTTGATTCTGGTTGTCTGGTGCTTGCTTAAATTACGCATTCGTGCAACAGATGCACCCTAATTCTATTCAATGGGAACTATCTCCCCGTACCGTTTAATATGAATCGTGACTCATATTCCGCATGCAACTTCAAGCTTACTAGGAGATACCCAGGTATCTCAGAGGGCACATTCACCCCAATGCTCTCCATGTTATCGGATCCACTGTGACCGCTCCCATGCCATTTATGTAATACGTGAATCGCGATTTACACCCCGCATGCAATTCAATCTTTCAGCTCAATCAATTTGACCTCGACGGCAGCGACAGTCCCGTCTCTAGAATCTGACTCTAAAATCTGAATCGCGAGCGCACCCTCCTTGACCTCCTATCGCCGACGCTGCTCTGTTCCTTCTTCTGCAGCCTGAGCTTGAAGTAGTCGTATGGTCCTGGTCCTTGATCCTTTTGCCACTCATACCGTCCTGGAGGGTCACTTTTTTTTATCTTGCGGCGGAGCGCCCGGGGTTGTTTCCAAGAGCACCTGGATCAGGTACAGCGGATGGTCGGGAGTCATAGTTTCCCCGCGCATCTAAGCTTGAGGTCTGAGTCGGAGGTATGATTGACGACGACTAGCGACTCGGATGCGCGGTGTGAGCATACATATTAGGACGCTCGCTCGCATCGCAAACACAGCACAGCATATACATACAGCCTGCTGGGTCCCGGACAAGGGCGCTCACTGAGCCTATTCCGCGTGGAGTGGACTCGGAGTTGGTGCCCGAACCATGACTAATTTTTTTCTCCTTGGTCTCCTCTATCCTCGTATCGTTTCATGTGTTCTATTCTATTCTATTTTTCTTTTCTTTGCCGTCCGAAGGGGTCCGGAAACCAAGTCGCTGGAGTCGCACTAGACCAGGCCTGGGTACGTATGTAAAGTATGTCCATGCTCCTTCCGTATCTGGGGCTGGGGCTGGGCCCGAACCGTTCCCACTCGCAGCGCCGCGGCATATGTACTTCGCCTAGGACGAGGGGATCGTCACCGTTGGCCGCGATGCAGCCTGCGTCGGACTCGTGACCCAAGTGTGATAATACCTACCTCAGGCTGTCATTGTCAGCCCCCCATTCGAAGCATGCACCTCACTCCCCCGCTGATTCGATTTCGATTTCGAAGCACGGAATTGAATCATCCCTACGTATGTGTGACTTACTCAGTCAACCCCCGCGACGTCTTGGACTTCTCTGCCGAAGTTTCCAAGGGCCTGTAAGTAAGCACTGTGCTTCTTTATTGCGCTTCTAGACCCCCGTGAGCATCGCGATTGACCAACAATTTTAGATCTGGTTCTGCAGACGCATGCATGCACTGACCGGGCTCCCCGTGCTTCGAGAACCGTAACATTACTTCACATAATGATAGGCTTTTCTAACTGAAGGATGAAGCACCCGTAATACTGGCAAAACGAGACATTATAATTAAGCTTGGATCATCCGCATCACGAATTCGAACACTTAATCACGATCTGCGTCCTCCAATCCCATCATATTACTACACCTCCTACTTTTCCGGTGCGTCTGCCCACATTGGGCCGTCCGATAATACCTCCCAAGCTGGGCCGTTCGCCTATCGCACCGCGCTCGCGTGCTAGTTTATCTTCCGTGACTACCAATCTCCGGGTCCCGCTCACCAAATCCCAATATGCAATCATTACAAGCACGCGATCCGCGTGATGCTGATCAATATTATAAATCCACGTATGCCATGAGCATGGCTGGCGATGGAGCTGATTACATAGGCAAGCTGGAAGTGTTCAAAGTAAATGTGTCGCGGATATGATGTATCACGCCGATCCAAACATCTTTGAATTAGGAGCGTTACCGGCGTTCAAGCCGTTCCTGGGCTTCTTCGGCGTGGGTCTTCATCCCGAGGTCCTAGTCCGTGATGCATAGGGTGCACCCCGTTCCGTTCAACGGGTCCGGGAGTTTGTCTTTGAGTTATGTAACCTAAGGTTAAGGTCTGACACACGTCTTGGTTGCGAATGACTCGCTACACTTCGACAAGTGACATATGTCAGTCTAGAGTCCAAGATTACGCACATACTCTGTACCGTCTAAATTCACGTCTGGTCACATTCAATTCGCGACTGTGCTTCTATCGATTTTTTCCCTCTTCTACAGAGTCGTTTACAGAGCGCTCAGCATACGTATTAAATCTGTTTTAAGTATACCGTATCTGTTTCCAGCAACCTCATATCGCGTATCCAGCTTCAGCAAGCGAGCGCAAAAATGGCCCGCAGATACCGGGATCACTAGCTCCAATCATACTTTTGATTTGCGGGTCCTCGCGCGCAGCGCGCGAGAGTTCTTCGCCCAAGAACGCCTGCGGATCAGAAACGTTTGCCACAGGATCTATGTATATCACCTCCGACGCCGCGAGCCGCGAGTACGCAGCCTGATACCCCGCATTCTGCTCCTCGACATCAACGGCCGTAAACACCGCGTCGGCGTCTTCGTTTTCAATGTTGTTTCGTAATGCTTGTGGATCACGGAACAGCTTCAGGAGCACAGTGAAACTCGACGGCCTGGCGGAAATTAAAATCAGGGTAGCGATGCGATAAAACAATGAGGTTCACCAGAGTTGGGCATTTGCTCCCTGTCGCATTGATTGGCTTTGCGTCAGCAGTAGAGTGAGCCCCACTACGGCGACTTTACGATCTTTCGTGGGTATTTTCGTGATCTCCGGTAGGAGAATGTTTCCAAAAAGATTAGCCCACAATCTACACCGGATTTATTGGTCAAACGGTGAGAGCATTACGGCAACAATATACTCACCCGGCTTGGGCTGCTTCCACTACCCCTACGACGAAGTCCGGAGTCACGCCATCGACTCGGATCGCCAAGATATACAAGACAAATGTCGCAAACAAATTGGCAAATTTATCCGTCTTATTTGCCTGCAGCCGCGTAAGCAGTGACATGATGACAGCTGGGAAGTATTGGGAAAGCTGTGCACTATAGAGCTTACGGTCAGTCTTAGCCGCATAGAATGAGCTGTACCATACAAGGGTATATTTTTCACGACAGCCTGTAGGAGCTCAAAGCCCCAAGCGTCGTTGACTTTCGATGGAACCAGTCGTTGTTGCGCGACAGCCAGAACAGCCGTGAATTGTCCGGCTTGTGCAATTTCTTGGCCATCGCGGTCAAGCGAAGCCCGAATATACCGTACGAGGCCTGGGATGCTTCCTTTCTGTGCCCACGGAGCAGGTGTAAGTAGTAAAGGAAGAAGCGACCGGTATCCCGGCGGCACGTCCGTGGAATGCAGCTCAAGCATCTGAGATAAAATTTGGAATGTGTAGGGCACAAATTCTGTAGAAACGGGTTAATAGAAGCGCAAGAAAATTTTGAATATGACATGCGCTCCACATCCTGTTGCAAAATAACTGTGCAGACGTTCTGAAGCACATTCTCGAAATGTGACAATGTCTCCGAATTGCCTGCTACAACAAATCTGTATCGAGCCTGCTTAAAATAACCTTCCTCCCCCCCAAAAAAGTGCAACACACCTAATCAAGGCCGAAATACCCTCGAACAAGTACTGGTCGAAGTTCGGGTTGCTCGGGTTCTTGCTGATCACCGACAAGATCCGAACCAGACGCGCGAGCACTTGCTGATATACTGGCGTCAAGGACTGCCGCGCGGTGATGATGACCCGCATTGCACCTACGGGACAAGCTCAGTGACGCCACACAATAGATCGGGGGAAAGGCACATTTCATGAGGTAATCATTTTCAGAGACCTTCTCCGGTGTTCCACCGCTCTCAATTTTGTCGAATAATGCAGTGAGTATATCATTGGCTACGCCATGAATGTCTGCCTGCGCGAATCTGTTGCAAATGAAAGGGTAAGATCGCAACTCTAGAATGGAACAAGTCGAGTAGCACACGCACAGCATTCGCGACCCTTGTTTGATAAAAAGAATTCGTTCTACGGTAATGGCCGCATACGAGTAGCACACGTAATTATCGGAACGGAGATGGCCGACGAGCAATGGGATCACTTGGTGTAGTTGCTCTTTCGTGAGCTGGCCGTGAGAAATAGGTTTGAGCTAGAACATTAACAGCGGCACAAGGGCAGCCTAACCTGGTTCCGGAATGTATACAAGTATCGAATCGCGTCAACTTGGAGGATGGGGTGCACAGATCCTGGCGCAGCCTGCAGATCGCCAAGAACATTCTCTGCGAACCAGTCCACGACTTTAACCAGCGCATTTGTTGATGTGACACCTTGCTAGAGTGTGTACCTTCATCAGTAGCAACCACAAGCTCAAGATGGGGTATCGCGCGCGCACATGACTCGTTGAACCCCGCGATGCAATTGCCGTTAGCAGGAATATCGCCCTATCTTTACGTTTCCAATTTTCGGTGGGATTGGCTTTGAAAGACTGGAGGTCTTCAGATACCCAAGCAGAGACAAATTCGGTGGTTTCAGCTTCCCAGCCGGCTCCAACTAGAGCGCGTAGGACATCTGCTGCGGCATGGCGTCGTGTTGTGCCTTCACTACTCCCACCTGTAGATGCGGAGGGTACCGAAAGATCTACACGAATATACTCGAGGGGATCGTCTTCAAACTGCTCTGTCTCGTGATCTGGTGTGGCTCAGTCAGGACGGCTATGTTACCCTCAAAATGACGCACCCCTTAGTTCAACATTTGGCACAACAACACCGTTGACCAAAGTCTTTATTGTGTCCCTATTACCAAAGAGATCCTTGAACAGACCGGACCGTATCGCAGTAGAAAGAAATCGTAAAGCCTGGGCTACAAGCTGCCAAAATCGAAGTGATTAATTGGTATCGTCCTGTACAACGAGCCAACGCACCGTGTCATCTGCCACATTGGGGCGTTTACCATCTCCTACAAGTCCCCAAACAGCCTGGACAAAGGGGCCTATTGAAGATGATGTTGTGAAGAGTTCGGGGAATCGATTCGTGTAGAGCTATAAGGCTCGTTACGGCTGGCATCAAGAACAAAAAATAATCTTTACTTCGGCGATCTCCATGATTACAGTTTTGACCTGCGAGGGAACTGAGGGTGTGGTATCGTCTAGCTAGAAGAGTCCCAATCAGCCGAACATCGGGCTAGACTCGACACATATGGCACCCACATCTCCTTGTAGGGCAGGGGGGTCCCAAGCCAGGAATCTCAGAAACCATCCTGGCGAACTTCCATCCGATGCACCAAAAAACTCCACATGATTGTCTTCTAAAGCCGGGGGAAGATCTTGACATGTTAAATCATAGAATATCGACATGAGGACCGCCTGCGATTGAGCAACGAAGGCGATATTGGGTAGGTTCGAGTCCGAAAGCAGAATGGTAGCAGTTTCCCGGAAGAATGCCACAAATGGATTGATAAACCGATCTAAAACATAGTTAATCACTGTGTACAGGTTGTCAGTTCGGATGGCTGAGCGCCATCGACTAAAAATCGAGTGTGCCGTCTCGAGTACTCCCAGCGACACAGCATAATCTATGGTGGAGAGGGATGCGACCAATTGCTGGATGAAGTGAATGAGTGATAAGAATCGCTTTGAAAAGCAAACGCACATCGATCAGCTCAGGCCATTTCTGAGGAAAATCATGCTCAGCCACAACTGACACGGACTCTGCAATCTGGGCACGTAAAGATTTGTCTGTGGGTGTTGACAAGGCAATCATTGCTGGTACAAGCTGGGATCGGACAGTAGTCTGATCAGCTTGGGATATCGGTGCTTCCTCTGCATCCTGTGCCACAACAGGGCCGGTCATCAGATACGACGCATCCACACATCTTTTTAAATAGGTTTCTAACCTCACTCCATCTTTTCTTAATCACATTTTTAAAGTAGACACTGCCGGCCAACCTAACGCCTTTGTTCTGTGTTGGATCGAGGACGAGAGCAAGTAGATGAGGTAAGAACGATGATTGTAGGCTGAAGGCATTGAGGTTCTGTTCAGCCTGTTTCCGTGTATCAGGAGCCAAAGACGCGAGTAGAAGAGAAGGAAGATCCGACATGGTAAAGTATGGCTACCTATGTCAAGAAGAAAGACTTCGACGCGACAAACACGCGTTAGCGCCGTTACGCATTTGTCTCCGAATATTAACATTCCGACCAGACTCCGCGAACAAAGAAATAGCCCTTACATGACTGTAATACTGTAATTGCAGATTCAACAAAATCCATTATTCGCGTTGAAGCATCCCAATCTCATTTATTTTATTTTATTTTTCGGTAACAATTTTTTCTCAGTGGACTGCGACCTTGTCTCACTTTGGGGTCTAGCCTTTCTGGACACTACTGTTACTTGTGATTTCCTGGTTGACAAGAGATTTTCTAAACATTGAAACGCCTGTATAGCACGCGGTCGTTGTTCCGTCGCTAGGCCGACTCGATGACAAAGCAGGGTATCTGCAGCTTCGGCAATGATAGGTAATTCATTGTAGCCAATTGTTTTTCCCTTTCTCCCTCCCTCCATCACTATCTCTATCTCTATGAGGATTGCCCACCTCAACCGTCGCACCATTAAACACAGTCGTCGTCATGATTTGAAGCTGCCATCAGATCTCCCCTGTCCCCAGCAAGCACAGGAGTCATCCCATTCCTCACCGCGCTTCTGCTGAGTGTCCAGAATGAGCTCCAACCTCTGCTTATGTTCCCTTCCTTAATCTTCTCCTCACTCTTATCCCCGCGTCTTTCTGCACTGGCTGCTCTTCGCTGGCCCGCACCTGCCACATTCTTTTATTACCTATGCTGTCAAGACGTAGATATTTTCTAATAACACTAATTTCGGCTCCCGCTATTTTTGGAAAGGATGTCCAGGTGCGCTCCATCACCCCTCCTACGAACGTTAGAGAGCACTCTAGTCTAACTACAATGGTCAGGTCTCTGTGGCTGGAGACTCATACGGACCATCACTGATCACTGCAAACGTCCTTGACGAGATAAAAATAAGCTTCACGTGAGTCGAAGCCTACGTCTCATTGAGCCCCTCAGAGTAACTGTCATACAGCGTCGGGAGCGCATCCTTTACACAATCGACCTTTGACCAGCCTTGCGTTCCCCTGGCAGGTGGTATCAACTCTGGACCCGTGACTATCCCTTCTGGACATGGACCCCAGTCGTTTAAATTCGTGCTTCAGACACCAGACCGTGAGTGCCTATGTTTCCTCAAGCCATGTATCTTTCATCTGAATCTCTACCCAGCTCTTTACTTTTTCAGCTTCTTCGATAATTCGACTGCGCAGTGCAAAAATGGATTCGTCTCGTGAGTGGATTCGCAAACCCATCTTGCCCTAGACTAGCATTGACTCCTGTTTATCTATCAGTTCAATAAATGCCTCTGCTTCGCAGCTTACACAATTCAAAGCCAGTGCAGAGGTCAGTTGCATCCAATCCAACATTTACTTCATCATAACTCGCGCCAACTGTACATTATCAGAACTTCAATGCCGTGGAGCCTGCTCTACAAGGGCCCGAGACGTCTAACCTCCCTAAAGGCCCCTCCCCGATTCCAAGCCCAACTTCTGCAGAGGTAATTAATCACGATAACTCTTTGCCTACTTCGTCCCAGAACGCACCGCCCACCACAGCATCAGATCCCCGCACTGTATCTTTCTCTCTTTCCTCTATATCCAGGCAAAGCTCAACGATACCTACTGAGTCGTCTTCCCCTTCGTCCTCATCACATCTTGGCACATTAACATCGCCGTCCTTACCCTCTTCAAGCACAAATGGCGATATACCCGACCACCCCCAGCCGACCTCCAATCCCACCCCAACTGCAACCACCGGCGGCACGAAAAACTCATCCAAATCTGTTGCTATACTCGGCTCGCTCCTAGGCGCCCTTATGCTAGTCAGCGTACTCATCTTTGTCGTTTTCATTCGTCGACGGCGCATTGCGCACAGGTACCCCAGCGTTGACGCCGACCAGAACTCGAAAGCCACAGGCTCAGGATTCACTTCAATGGTTTCACGGGTGACTGGCTCCCTTAAAGCCACTCTTGCCTTTCTCTCAGGCTTATTTTCACATCGGCAATGGAGCCTCCTCGAGGAACATCATGAGCGGAGGGTATCACCGTTTATTCCATCACCGACGAGCGATCCTGCTCTTAGTGTTCTCGATATTTGTGTTAAAGCTCCCGCTTACGTATCTGAATCTCGGGCTGCGGGACGCCCATTTTCTGACGCGACCTTAGTGAGCAGCCAAGGGCACGCCTCGTCGGATGATACGAATATCTCGCTCTTCGTGAATGTACCAGGATTTGCCCCCAGCGAGAAAGACGTGACGGATGCGTTTAGAACTGGCAAAAGTAGTCGAGCCAGGGTTTGGACGGCGGATCAGATGGACAATGATTCTTGTGAGTTGTACACGATGAATCATTCTAATTGTCTATTTCTGACAAGCGAATTTTGCGTTGTCGTAGACCCATCTGTCTTATCTGCAAGAGCAGGTCACAGAGATCCTTTTCCAATTTTTTCTACTGGCTCGAGCTCCTTACCTGTGTAACCGTCATGGATTTGCCTCACTACCAGATGTGCCGTTTTCAGCGCATTACCATGTACGATGCATGTAACGATGTAAGAGGAGAAACGTATCAATTAATACTTAGAAGTCTCGGTGAACAACTGCATCGCATTCTACAACTCAATTTCCCTCATACCATCCTTGTCAACAACTTTTACTTTAAACTTCCCAAGACCAACAATCAACCTCTTTTCTACCTCCGCGATACATCGTCTAAGTGTTTCCAGTCCCTCCTCTAAGGACGCTTCAGGATTATGATACCTTCCGCCCATACACATGAGCACTTCATATCATACGTCAAATATACATATAAAACATACCGATCTAGCAAACTCAACGCAAAGTAGCTTCCATATCCCTGCGCCGCAAAGGGAATATGGGCCATCGTCCCGAGGTAGTCGATCCAGTATAAATGTGGCTCTGACGAAGCGACATCATAGCCACCTACGAGGAGGTTCACAGCGTATGGCGAGCGGGAGCGGAGGGAATCTGCTAGCTGCCGGCGAATCCAAGACGCAGCGGATGAGGGACGTAAGGGATGGTGGTAGCGAATTTGGTGGAGGCGCAGGTTACGCTCGATATACTCTGCAAACTGCACTGTGTCACCTATCCAGCCAATTCATTGCCGATTAGCATGATTGTGATGATTTAAAAAAATACTCGCGCACCTGGTTCTCCCGAGTACGACATGAGCAGATGCGGGCCCAATGCCTTGATCTTGTCCTCGTCATGCTTCATTTTGACAATAGAGCGCGCTGCGGTGGTGTCTGCAGCGACGATGACATATCCCTTTCCCGTGATGGCGAATTGACACTCCATGGTCGTTTACTGTGTATTTCCGGAATAAAAGATGGGGGTGAAGGAACAAGGCTCAACGACTTGGTGTCCGACGCGCGTCGCGTGACAACGTGTGTTACTGTCACATGTTATACGGAGAATACCAGAATTAGGTACTTACTCTGATTTAAAAATCTCGCGTCGATTACTCTGCTTGTGGGGTCGCTTACCGTCAACAATATAGCCTCACTGCATGTCCTTATCTGAAACTCGTGTTTGGATGGTTCTTAGAAGGTCCTGTGCTCATCAAAATACATCGAGATCGACTTATGTACTCTTCATCGTCACTGGAGGTGCGCAACATGCGATATCACCATGCGGGGGAGGCATTCGAATTAAATGCATGAGGTAGAGAGAATCACGATGGGCCGAAAAATTCCACACATGTGCACCACAGTGAACGCAAGACAGGCGATTCCGCGCCTCATCGCAGCTATAAGAAATTCTCTCTGATCATCTCCTCAGTCACGGTGAAACGCATAAATGACATGAAGCTGTTCGCGTCAATTGCGGTTGTAGCGCTGTTCGCATTAATCTTCAGCCAACTTATCGTGCCTTCTTCTTGTGACATAGACACTGTGTCGATCTGTTAATTGGGTCTTAAGTTAAGGTTAGATCGTAGATCATTTGTGGCATGAGAAAGACGGATGATAGCGGGATGCTAGAGCGAACTATGTAGGTAGTGAACTATGAAACATAGCAACACGACTTATGTAATTACATGCCCACCAGGAACAGCTCCACCGGTACCGCAGGTAACCGATCAAGCAGCTCCGTGTCTGCCTCGTTCTCTTAGACATGTTCCACAATGAGCTCAAGACAAGAACCCGGACGTCGTATCGTCACTCTCGGCTACACCAAACGCGATGGTGAGTCTTGTCCGCTCTTGGATAGTTCTTGTCTTCGCGAAACGTGGCCAATCACTTGTGGTGGAATTCGTGTCCACTCTTGCGTCAAAAAAATTCTAACTCTGATGCAGGTCAGACAATGATCAATATGGACACATAAATAACTCTGTGTATCAACATTATTTCGACACGATCATAAATGCCTATTTGATCCAGCACTGTGGCCTCCACCCGCTGACGTCGCCAACGATTGGCTTGGCAGTCGCCACCTCCTGTCAATACTTCCGACCGCTGTCCTTCCCTCAGCCACTCGACCTGAGGTTACGAGTTAGCAAACTAGGCACGAGCTCCGTGACGTACGAAGTTGGGGTATTCGCGGCGGATAATGCTCAAACAGGACCCGCGGCTGTTGGCACATTCACACACGTCTTTGTTGATAGCAAGAGCAGAAAATCTGCTTCGATGTCTCCGGAGTTGCGCGCGGGTCTTGAAAGGTTATTAGTACGAGAGACAGAGGTTCCCACGAGCACGAGGCTGTGACGCCCCCATGTATATCTGTTCCCGGATCTCCGAACATTGCCCTTGGAAAGCATTCCGTTGTCGTCGGAAGACGCGACTGCTTCTTTCGTGGAATTTCTCTTGTTTCTGCTCTCAAGACACAAGACACAGGTCACCGGTGCAACCCCGAAGCGGTGAGTTGGATGGTTCTTCGGAACTCGACAGAGTTTATGGGCGGTGGTGGACTCAGACACAGGCATTGCGGCAGTGATGAAGACCCTAGTGAAGAACATACTTATAGCGCGAGCGCGCATGAGAATGATTGATGTTTCAGGGGTAATGCAACGCAGCGGGGTCCTAGAATCTTCGAAGCTCGCTTCGAGACATGGATGACGCCTAATGAGAGAAGCGAGTGTTCCTTCACGGGGCCTTTCTGTATTTTTTTTGCGACTTGCCCTCAGTGATGATGTCCAACTCTATCCAACTCCACCCGATGTGCCCCTCCATTCGTCTCGTGGCTCTCGGCACGTCCTTCCGGGAGAGCGTCTAGTATCTGCCAGCTCCCGTGGTTATATATATTATTTCTTTGGCACGCGCCAGGTCTAAGCTACGTCTACTAACCCGGTTTCCTGTGCCCCTCATCTGCGCCACGACCACCTGTACATCATGCGCATCTTCATACTCCCCTGATAAATTAATCGACGTGCCTATCTGCTTTCATCCCTCGTCTCTCTCTCCGCCCCTCTCTCCTTCCGAATCATGTTCTCCTCTGCGTTCTCCACTGCCCACTGTGCGCCAGAAAGCAGTGATGACGCGTCGAACACGGGCCCTGTAGAACAGAACTTTGCTGATCCCATCGCTCACCGTTCTCCGGGAAGATTTGGCCATCGACACACTGCCCACCAGCCGTCCGCAACTCACAATCTCCAGGATTCCCGATCCCAGCTTTTTGATTCCGCCCGTACTCCAGAAGTACCTGTTGCGTTGCACGACTACCATCCTCCGTCCCCCCACCATCTGGCTTCACGCGAATATGCCGCAGATTTCCCTCCCCCTGTCGTACCTACTCATGCGACACCCTCATTTACGCTCACCTCACCCCCGGCTGATTCTGGAAATGGGATGGAAGGATGCACGACAGATAGGTGGAGTTCTAATGTACCGTATATTGCTAATATGGGTGAGCACGCCACCGTGTAAATGAAAATCAATTTAAACAATTAGCTCCCTCAGGATACACCCAAGACGTCTCAGCACCCTCATCCTCTCATACACAGTTTTTTGGCACGCCGGAGCACCACAACTCGTCCGTAAATCGGCAGTATCCAGGTTTCTTCCCCGGCCACTTTGGGGACCGATCAGAGATAAATTTAGTCCCTCCCAATTCACCTTTCCCGGCTTCCTCCTACTCCGCACCAGCAGATCAAAGCCAAACGCAAAGAAATGAATATTACACAGGCTCTCAGACAGTCAACATCAGCGTGGACCCCGCAAGATCGTCTGTCAGCCCATTCGAAGCCATTTCTGCTCGATCGCACCCCGAGCCTTCACCTCAGTCTGTCGACACTACAGGGCCTCGTCCACGACAGCTTTCCAGACTAGAAACATCGAGTCTACCGGTCCATAATACAGGTCTCTCGGGAGACACTCGCGCGACACGCTGGCGCATCCAAACTTCCGAGCCATTATTAACCCCTAGGCTGCACACTGGAGACTCACACCAAAGTATGTTTTCCCTGTACTCAAAGAAACCTCGCTCACCCCCTCTAGTTTCTCCCATCTCCCAGTCCTCCCCTTATTCATCCGCTAGTTCATCATTGACTTCACCCAGCCCGTCTTCATCGTCCTCCATGACGTTTGTACCCTTCCATCCGGGATACAGTCCCACAGTCATCCATAAAATCGTTGAAGACACCTCCATCACCATCGAAGAACTGGAAGAAAACTTCCCCGCCTCTTCACAATGCCCCGCGGCGCCCACAAATTCCAAGACGGCACCGACCCGGAAGTGGATGTGCCAATGGCCCGGCTGTAGGAAGGAGATCCGGCGGCAGGACCGCACGGCTCATATTTTGGAACACCATGGCAAGAAACGCTTCGTGTGTACCTGGTGAGTTGTGCTCTGTGATGTGCAGGAAGACCCTTGGTAACTTATACGTATTTGTCGCATAGCGGAGCGAGCTTTGCGCGCACGCAGGATCAGAACCGGCATCTCCGGGAACAAGCTGCATGCACCACTTGGTTCGTTCAATTTACCCACTATAACAAAGTGCACTCATACTGATGATGTGCACTGATAGTGAACGCGCAGTGGGTCGAAACGGGTCCAATGGTAAATGTCCCACGTGCTCCCAGAAAGATCCCCAAGACGGTTACGAGGATCCGAGTTCAGCTATCTCAGACGTGAGTGGTTGAAGTCAGATGTAATCCGGGTTTCATGAAGATTGCTTTGCTGAGCTGTCAAGAGCCCGAGTTTGTGAGCCCTTTGTGGGCTACTTATAGGGCGCCAGTCCTGCATCTGGGTGAAGTCATATACAGCCTCTTAAGCCATTGTACTCAGTAGACGGATGCATACCATCCTGTAATGCTACCGCTCACGTAGGCGGTGCTTCAGTATATAGTAGATAATAATGAAATGTTAGGTAATCCAATGCATGGATCGTGCTGTTTCCATAAACCCTTGAAGGGCATAGTTTGCATATTGCAGACGGAAAAACACTCTTGAAAAACTAAGGAGTCAAACCGCCGAGCCTCTTAGACAAACTCTAAGCTACAGTGGCGGCAGCTGTTTCGACTACGCCTTCCATCCTTTTTGGCCCGGGAGACTGGGGACCAGGCCCCCCAGGCGTCACACCACCTTGCTGAGGTCGTATCGAGAATATAACGTCTTTGAGCACCTGCGTAATGAGGCCATGCTGTGCCTCCGCCGCGATCTTCGTTCTGAAAGGAAGCAAGCATTAAGGGCAAGCCAAGACATACTAAGAAGTCACACTACTCACGCGTCTTTGACACTCTTCAGCAGCTGTCCGTCTTCTTTTTTCTCCTCCTTCTTCTCTATTTCTTTTTCCTGTAGGGAGATGGGTATAATATTGAAATCTCTGTCATCATATACTCACTTTGCCCTTGCCACCTGGGCTCATCAGTCCCGAGGAAGATGTAGTGTCCGAGGTGTTGGCACCGGTCTTGTTGTAGGAAGGCAATGTTACTCGGGTGGAAGAAATTGTTTTCTGGGCATTGTTAAGTTTGCTGTGCAAATCGGTGAGCTGTGATACTGCGTATGCACGATTCTGAAAGACATAATAATTTAGAAAGCGTCAACACTCATGTTATTGACCTCACCGAAATAAGTGGACTGGAGCTGAGTGTATTGACCCAGTATTTGTTCCAGAGCTTGCCAAGCAACTCATCGTCGAGTGAGCTCTTGAAGATTTCCACGTCCAAGGAGTAGTATTGGTTCGCGTGCACGCCGAAGTCTTCAATCTTGGCAAGGGGTATCGACTGATATTCCGGCCCACCACTGCGTAATGTGGGAGTATAACCCTCCGGGAACGTGCGGAACGCTCCAATATCCACTTTACCGGCAGAGACAGTGCGGTTAGGGTCGATCTAACGAGATCAGCTCGAGTGTTCGGGGATTCCTGGAGAGAATACGCACCACGACGGCGATAAACGGATCTTGGAATTTTTGATGTGTAGATTGGGTTGTTACGTCTATACCGGACAACCAGCATCCATATCCGGGATGTGAATGATACCACCCAAGAATATTTCCTAGCTCTCCCGCCTTCAGAGTAGTCTGTCGGTCAATCACATCCAGAAATTTGAGAAATATCACATCACCTTTTCACCGATAGTAGTATATTCCACCATGTATTCATTTGCCGATTCGAGTGTGTTCACTCGAGTCTCAGTACCTTGTACTGGAAGAGCAAACGAATCCATTACCACAAAGCTCGTACCCACGACCTTCCCTTGCATAAGTCCCATGATTTCGTACGGAACGCCAGAGCGTGCGTGAATAACCTGGGTGGAGTGAGGATGTTCTCTAGTTCAATAGAAAAATGGTGACAGACCATCTTGATTAAGGCAATTGCTGATATACGGCATGATTTAAAGTAATGCGGGCTGTATTTATTGCAAAGACAGAAGTGAGCAAGCGAAGCCGATTGAACTCAATGGCTCACTCTTTGCTCCATGGGGCAGCGTTGTAGACCGCACGATTCGCAGCGGAATCGTATTTGAATATCTCATCTTGTTGGGAAACTTCTAGGATGTCATTTGTGAGTGAGAATGTCTTTAATGCAGTGCTTGAGCTTGACGCCATGAGAAGTGGCGTTATCCCCAGGGCGACTGTGGGTGTTGATTAGTCAGGAGTGACTCGTCATGTCCACTCCTTCGAGGACGTCGCTTCTACACTTGTATGGCTCCTTATTGCGTACTTCACGTTCTTTCAGCTCCTACAACTTTCGAACGTACTTTGTGCGTCGAACAAGGCGGGTTTGGAGAAGCTTTCAGGTTAGTCGTCCCATCCCCTGGGTCTCTCTTTTGACTCACAGTCCCACTGGTAGACGGAGGCGGATGCTTCCCCAGAACGCCTATCACAGTTCTACCATGAAAATGTAAAAGAACTCAACGTCCTCCGAAGAGCTTCTGTAGTCAACAGTATCTATGGAGGACGGAAGCTGGTTGTCGAATCGAACCGAGGGGCCTCCCGTTTGCGTGGAGACACCTGAATTTGTATTGTCGGGAGAAGCAGGATTGATGTTAGACAATCCTTATGCTCAGGTTGCATACGAGCCCTGATATAATTTTACAGAGGAACCTTCAGGGATACACATCTACAGCTACGACGAGCATAGCTTGATAAAACGCTGCAACAGAATCATAAAGACCACACGAAGTAGAGCACTCAGCATTCTTGACTGTGATTGACACATTTATTTGATATTATATCATAGTAATGTCTTGATTTTGTGGAACCAGCTAGAAACTCGGTGCACTTTCACCGATGTGGATACATGTCTTGACTTTGCCAAGTGCATAGCGGAAGACACCACGAAGAGATTTTGTCGTAGTGAGCCAGTAAGATTTTTAATCGTCACCCGTTCTCCTCTTTACAACGATTCTGCCCGCATTACCTGAGGTTACCTGCGGAATCAATCACCGATTTTCAACATCGTACGCTCTGGTTCCATTTGGTTTCCTTTTACCAGTCGTACACTGCAATTGTAATATGTATCGACGTCATTATGCATTCCCCAAATCACATGAACCTCGTCTTACTCAACGGTTGGATCGGCCGGCGTATATATGGGCGATATAAGTAAACCCCGGGCAACTTGAGCTCAAACTCAGCACAACCGAAACAACTACATGCACAGGTGTTTAAACTTCAGACGACGCAAAAATACAAATTCTCTATGCCTATGCTATAGTAGCATCGCAATCCGCAGTGCAGATTGCCAGTGAGGATTATACCTCGCTCCACCTCAGCGCTTCACAAACATGTTCTACGTCAATGAGCGGCCCATGTGATCCCCAATAGTATACTTACTACTCCAACCTGGTAGGTAAACAAAGTGCCGGAAAGCGTTCATTTCTGCCGTGATATCATGTTTATTCAAATCATGCATCGCATCGTGGGCGACTGATTTATGTAACTCACAAATTATAAAACATGTAAGCTCCATCCCTTTTCCGCCACCCACCCTTTTCACGTTTGCTTGCCACACATAAGATGGAACCCATCCTACCAACATGCAGTGGAAACCGAACTGTCGAAAAGCGGGAGAGTGACGATTTCTTTGAACGTCATGATTTGAGCACTCAGGAGGATGTCAATGTACGATTGGTGAACCCACTCGCTGGATTTACCCATGAGCAGTTGGCGGCACAAGGCGAACAGTTTTCCAAACACTATGGACTTGGTGATCATTGGGAAGCTTTCGCGAAAGGCGCCGTCGTTGCACAAGATTCTACGGCATTCAATTCCCTTCCCATACTTACTGAGGAGGACAAAGAAGTCTTGCGAATGGAGCTGACCCACAAATGGAGGCAGCCAAGAGAACTATATTACCTCGTCATCGCATGTTCCATGGCAGCGGCTGTTCAGGGGGTACGTAGCAGTTCTGGTGTATGTGGACCTAGCCTCAAAGCTGAATACTCCTTTAGATGGATCAATCTGTAATTAGCGGCTCCAACTTGTTCTTTGCTCCCCAATTTGGAATCCCACAGGTAGGCGACAATGCAGAACAGAATCAGTGGTTACTCGGTGTTGTCAACGCTGCTCCATATGTGAGTTTCTACGTCTGTTTGCGGAATCTACTTAATCGGTTTCAGATGTGTTGCGCTCTCATAAGCTGTTGGTTGACAACTCCCATCAACAATTATCTGGGCCGTCGTGGAGCTATATTTGTAACTGCTCTAATCAGCTTCTTGGCATGCTTTTGGCAAGGATTCACAAATAGTTGGCCGCATCTTTTTGTGAGCTCCGTTTTTATTTATAACATACTAGTACAATCTTTCGACTTGCAACAATAGGCTGCTCGGTTTGTTTTGGGCCTTGGGATCGGACCAAACTCCACGACTGTTCCTGTGGTGTGTATTTCCTAACGAACTTATCCTGGCGCTTATTAAATCGTATAAAGTATGCAGCTGAGTGCGCGCCGGCACCCATCCGCGGAGCATTGGTAATGATGTGGCAAATGTGGACAGCGTTTGGTATTATGCTTGGTTATTTTTCCGAGTAAGCCTCGTCTTTCATCCTGTTCACTTACAACGTTTGATTGCTTGATAAAACAGCCTTGTCTTGTATAAAGTGCCAGATCCCCACAATATTAAAGGACTTAATTGGAGACTGATGTTGGGTAGTGTGAGTTAAATTTTGGCCAGCTGATCTGTCACCCTATCCTTGACACTACGCACAGGCCGGCCTTCCAGCTCTAGTCGTCTGCATTCAAGTGTACTTCTGTCCTGAGTCGGTTCGTTATCTTGTTATATTTCCATTGCGGTCCGGGTATTGATGATTATAAGCAGCCTCGTTGGCTCATGTCCAAAGGTCGCTACGTGAAGGCTTACCAGTCTCTGATACGTCTCCGGGGACATAAACTTCTCGCCGCTCGCGACCTTTTCTGTGCGACCTTATTGTCAATTCTCATGGCACAGGTTGCGATGTAATTTACTTCCCAGATATTCACACGCTGCTCGAAGCAGAAGCAGACATAAACAGAAATCGGAACCTCGTGTGGGAGATGTTCAACATTCCATGCAATAGGCGCGCCGCTCTCGGTTCCTTCATTGTCATGTTTATGCAGCAATTTTGTGGTGTCAACGCGATTGTGTATTATTCCTCAACGATCTTCCAAAATTCAGGGTTTAGTGACATCCAAGCTCTGCTGGCCTCCTTCGGAGTCGGTGCAAGTACGTTCAAAATATTCCTAGGGGAAAATCTGTTTGACATAAAAAGGTAGTTAACTTTATGTTCGCGTTACCGGCTGTGTACACCATTGATACATTCGGTCGTCGTAACCTTCTCCTGACCACGTTTCCCCTAATGGCTATATTTCTCCTTCTCACTGGATTTGCATTTTTCATAGAGAGCCTACATGGGCGTGTGGCCTGTAAGTTTTTGCATATTATTTAATTGAAACACAATGACGGCACTGTCCGATAGTGGTTACTACTGGGATATATCTATTCGAGATTTGCTACTCTCGTAAGTCATCATCAATGTTGTTCTTTCTAATGCTGAAAGCATGACAGCGGGAGAAGGCCCCGTCCCTTTTACAGTGCGCCCATGAATTTCTGATTTTTCTCGGCATCGCGTCTCACGACAATAATACAGTATTCAGCTGAAGCTTTCCCCCTTTACATTCGAGCGATCGGCATGAGTTTTGCTACAGCCACCACTTGGTTCTTGTTAGTTATCTTCTTTCGGATTAAAATACTCTTCTAATGTGTACCCCCAGGAATGCCGTCGTCTCGCTGACGTTTTCCCGACTCACGGGTGCCTTCACGCCTCAAGGCGCTTTTGGATGGTATGCCGGATGGAAGTGAGTATTGTTCAGAAAATAATACATTGTCTGAATGTTATGCCACAGCTTCCTTATTCTATTATTCGTTCCGGAGACCAAGTCATTGTCATTGGAGGAGTTGGACCAAGGTGTGTACAAGACCTGCCCTGGTCGGGTGCAATACTCAATCATTAATTTTCGTTAGTATTCTCCGTGCCCACAAAGAAGCATGCGAAATACCAGCTCCAGGCACTGTCAATCAACTTGCGTAGGTGGTTGCTACGCAATTCCGTTGAAAAGCAACCTCCATTGTACAAATTTGAGGGCCTTTCAAAGACATACGCACCAGCCGCAGGAGGTCATTGATGCCAAGCTTTGTCGCTGAGTCGTGGACCAAATATTCTTTTGTGAAATTAATTAATTCACCATCTAATCGTTAGCCCTCTCCTACTAAGCCGAGATGGTCGCTTATAATTATCCACTAGTTTTACAGTCATGCCAATAGAATTTTGTGATCTTTGGTTTTCCTTGAACTGACAAAGGCGAGCGCATACGCAGCTCTGCTCCATTCACGTTTATTAGTTACCGAATAGTGCATGCAGGACATTATGTAAGACACCCCGTGGGCCGTCATATATGCACGAGGTTATACGGCCATCCGGACCGAAGTGTATCTCCAGAGTATATAGACCCGACCTGGAAAAGCCACCAGATTTAGAAGCGTCTTCTCGATGTCAGACACACCTGTCACTGTTGCGATTATCGGTGCTGGAAACCGCGGAAAGGTATATGACATGTTTTTGTTCCTGGCATATTGTTAACTAAACCATCAAATTATTTTAGGCATATTCCGCATACGCTCTCGACCACCCTACTCTTTGTAAAGTGGTGGCCGTTGCGGAACCCCGCGCTCGTACACGCGCACTCTTTGCTTCAACGCACTCCATCTCTGCTTCCAACGTTTTCACAGATTATAAGGATCTTGTTGCTGCGGGGCGTCTGGCAGATGCCGTCGTCGTAGCAGTGCAAGACAGACAGCACACTGAGGTGGTACTTGCATGTACTCCACTAGGCTACCATATTCTTTGTGAGAAGCCTCTGGCCACGAGTGCCGAAGAATGTGTTCGTATTGCAGATGCTATAAAAAAAGCCGGGGACATAGTATTTGCAATAGGCTATGGTGAGAACCTATTCCAAGGAGCAGATTTCGTTTCTCATGCTCACGCGTATGTAGTGTTGCGTTATTCTCCTTACAACAAGTCCGTTGTGGACGTTATTCGCTCCAGGATCTTTGGAAAGCCTGTCAATATAGTTCATGTTGAACCGGTGGGATATTTCCATTTTGCGCATTCCTACGTGCGGGGAAACTGGTCTCGAGAAGCAGCGAGTGCATTCTCGCTCCTGACGAAGAGTTGTCAGTAAGTCACCCAAGAAACATCAGTTCAGAACAGGATTAACTGCTAATCCCAGCGATATCGATATCCTGTGCCATTTTTTCCACCCCGCAACACCAGTCAAGGTATCTTCTTTCGGCTCCCTATCGCATTTCCGCAAAAGCTCAAAGCCAGCGGGAGCTGGCACTGCAAAAAAATGTATGGAATGCCCTATAGAGAGGGAATGTGCTTACAGTGCGAAAAAGAGTGCGTGCCGTTATTCATCACAACTTGTTTAGCTGCGGAGTTGACGAGTGTGAAAATTAGTTTATTTAGAGCCTGTTGCCGAGGGGAACCTCGGCTGGCCTGCAAGCACTATCACAGATGGACCCCCCGATGTAGAGAGTATCATAGAAGCGCTGCAATGGGGTCCATATGGCCAATGTGTATTCGAAAGCCCAAACGATGTGGTAGACCATCAGGTCAGGAGTATAGATACTCTCCCGCCACGAGCTCACCTAGGACGGCCGTGACAGGTTGTTAACATTGAATTCTCCGACGGATCTACGGCATCCTTCACTATGGTTGCTTTTACCGAAGGTATGTCGAGCACGGATAACACATAGGATATTTCCGTTCTTCATTTACTTAATTGCACGATAAGCCATCTGTGACAGGCAGACCAGGATTCATTTCACTGATGGTGAACTGGTCGGAGACATGAAAACATATAAAACGACCGACTTTCGTAAACGGATTTCCACCACACACACGCCAAACCCTGAGAAGGGGTGGGGTGGTCATGGAGGAGGGGACCTGGGTTTAATGGGAGCTTTCGTGAGAGCTGTGAAGGAGGGTAACAAGGAGTCACTAGGTCAAGGTACTTCTGTGGACGATGTGCTGCGAGCGCACTTAGTTGTGTTCGCGGCGGAGAAGAGCAGACGGAATGGCATAGTTGTCGACGTCGCAGAATTTGAGAAAGAGGTCAGGCAAGGGTGTATTTAAATACTTATACTTATAATTTACTTATTTGGTCTAACTGGGCCGAACAAATACTTGTGAAAATAATCTCGGGGACTAATGACAAATACAACCGAAGCCTTTACCGATTCTTCCTGCACGCGGCTTTTTCAATTAACCTCTACATGTGGTGCCATCGTTTAACTGGGCTTGTCTCTCGCCTTATGTATCGTTGTCAATTGGTCTGGTGTCTTTGGGTGCTACTATACCCTTGGGGTTTTCAGGGTTGTCCATTATAAGTGTGGACCACATTTTCCACATATATATGCCTTCCTTCCTCAAGGCTTCGACACAACTTCGACCAGGCCTCACTCACAGCACTCAGACTTCTGACTCTTACCAAATGACCGTCTGGTGTTTGGAGACACAGAGCAACAGAAAGTACATTCTCAGGCAGTTGGACTGCTACGAGGTGATACGTTTCCGTTGAGTTGGGTCTTTGAGCACCAGACAACCCTGTGTCAAGGGGCCATGGTGACGCAGTGGTGTTGGCTTTGGAAATTACATGTCCTACTGGCAGACCATAAGCACAGCCTATAGCTCTGAGGCTCTAGGCTACCCAAGCCCAACGTCCGATTCTACTGTTACGATTCTAACGCTACTCTGCTCACGTACTGTGTGGGATTCACAAAGGAACGTCGGCTCTCCTGTCTCGCCGAAGTGACCGACTTGGATGGACCCACTGGAGGTAGCCTGATGGATTTGAGTGGTGCAGGGCGTTTCGCTGCAGGTCGAACAGGGAACTCCGGTAACGCACGCCACTTATTAATGATTCTTTCCCTGTGCGTACGATACGGCCATCATGCATTGTGTCTTTTGAGAAAGACTTTGGGGCAACTAATACAGCGTGCACCAGATGAAGTATGCTACTTCCACTTTCTTACCCTCCGCACAAACGACGCCAAGTCAACAGCCCCAGCAGACTCCATGCTTTGGAGACGACCAGCTGACTTCAAGCTTGTCCCAAGTCGCTGTTTGGGGTAACACTATGATGTTGTCGATATTTATGGTGTTTGTTAAGCGAGACGATACGAAGGTGAGGAGGCTCTGTTAATCAAAGCTTGGATATCTTGATCGGCTTTTACCGCCTCATTTCAGCGCATATAGTCACCGAAACAGGTGGTGAGGATGCCTCTGAAGAAGACTGGACGAAATACGATATCTACGAAGCGGATCAATTTTCTTAAGGACGTTCTAAAGGCGTTGTTTTATGAACCCCCGGCAGATTGACCGAGGATCTGGGACTTTAGCTTTAGTGCCCGCACTGACACGCTTGAGAGAAGCAGGCTGCTCACATCTTGGCACGTCGAATCGGGTGTTCTATATCCCGTACAGCCATTTTCTTTTGATAAATAAGCTCTATGTAGAGCGTTGAAACGTTGAATACTTACCCTTTGCAGGACGGCTCTTTTGCTCACTTGGGGTCAGATACAGCAAGATTTGGGGTGAGACAATGAAACTAAAACCGCCCAAACTAAGCCATTATAACCCCAACGGTTATAAGCGCTATATAATCAGTATGTATCCCCACGGAGATCCCTGTTGGGAAGTGAAAGAGAACGCGGATTTGATGTCATAGAGCGCTCAGATACGTATGCCGTCCGGCTTGTATTTCATACAAACTGTCATACCTAGCTAACACAATGGAAAGTTTTAGCATACAACCCGAGCCATCAAGAGTCGTCCAAGAGCCTAATATTCCAATAGTTACATAAAAGCACAGAGGATCTAAGCATAATGCACTTTCTTTTCAGGGTTTGCTTTTCTTCAGGGTACGGAATGTGTTGATATTTAGCTCCACACTCTCCCTACGTTATGTCCATGCTCTTCATTTTGTTGCTGCTGCGAGTTGAAATCGCGCGATTGATCATCGGGCGGGAGAGTAATAGCACCTTCGTGGTTCTTTGAAGAGCGGAAGATGTCCCAAACAGTAACTCCAATAAACGCGACGGGCTGGAGGACGGTAAAGAGGATGGTGGTTGTCTGAAAGGCAAGTTACATCAGGCAAACAATAATTTTATAACGTGTATAAAACAACGCAAGTGAGGATAGTGGTAGTTCTGCAAGAACAGGGCAAACGCGTGCAAAAAAAATATTAAAAGAGATCGTACCTGCACAGGTGTGCTCTTAGGGCGTTCCGTCCACATGCAAATATTGATCCAGACGGCACCGATGCACCACACTAGGTCGCGGCGAATAAGAATGATGAGTAGGCCCACAACCTATTAGCAAAGGGCATCAATGTCGAGAATATCAACAAGAAGTCTTGGATGAACTATGCAAACGTGACTTGCATTTGTTACGAAAACAACGGCAAAGCCCTCCCATTCATAGTTGGTGTATTGATCGGAGTCAGAGGGATATTTGGGATCCCACGTTTTCCCAAGCAGAATGCTAGGTAGGATAAAGAATTTGAGTGGAAAACAGTGTCTGAGATCGCATAATAAGAGTACTAACAATATAGATTGCGGCAATAAAGCTGTTGCGGGCAAAAGTAAGAAAAGGCGCATTGGAGCGTGGATGAGGAGGGTGTCGAAAGGCCGCGACCTTCTGGGCGAGTGATAAATGAGGAGTACAATGTTTGAGTAAAGGAGCGTCAATGTAAGAATAGCTAGCAAGACCGCCGATGGAATGAAAAGTTGTAAAATCTATACGGATTTTTTTCAGAGTTACTCGTTGTGCAATTGAGGCAGCAGAAGCGACATGCCCATGTTACGCAATATGCTGCCATAAGCCAATTGGCGAGCACGAGGGAAAATCCAACGCCCTTGATAAGTGTTTGCTAGGAAGGCACAGGGTGAAAAAAATGGTCCACTAAAACTTAAACTCAACTCAACACACCTTAGTCTCTTCTTTCGAGGCTAAGACTAGCAGAACACAGTAGCCGATCTGGCCCGCAAAGACAACTAATAGATACACTCCCACCAAAGTTGGAGATGGAGATATAGGAGTTGGGTGCATCTTAGATATTGTACCCAGTCCAGGTGAAATAATAAACGTTGTAACCATGACGGTCGCAATGTTTATGAGCAACGCCAGCGGCGTGAGGACTTGCAGCCTGTTCGTTGTGAATGACGGTGGGTTAGATGAGTGCCATATATACCTTATCAGAGACAAATATTCCCTGACTGCAGGATGATTCGTATCCAACGGGATTTCTTCTGGCAGCGGCATGGTGGTTGATGTTAGGGCTCTGTGAGCGCGATGACGTCAGGCATTACAATTATGTAATACCATGTCTTCTGATAACCTCAATCTCAAAGTCGAGTTTAGTGGCGGGCTAGAGTTGTTATTTTCCGGTCAACGCTCTCATTACGTTTCTCTTCCCTCAGCGACAAAGAATAATACATCTGATAAACCATCGCCATCCGATGTCGGCCAAACCGAAGTAGTCAGACCCCTGGACGAACGTCTGGCACCTAATCTCACATTTCTTTTGCATTGGTTAAAGGACAATCTGTTAAAAGAACGTGAAGAATTGTTCATGGATGGAGATACAGTGTGAGCTAAATTTTTTTGGTCCTAGATTCATTAAATTACATAGCTGATTATAACTGATTGTTGGTATCCAACAAATGTAGGCGACCTGGAATTCTTGTCCTTGTCAATGATACCGACTGGGAGCTCGAAGGAGAGGGCGACTATATCCTTAAGGATGGCGATGAAATCGTTTTGATCTCGACATTACATGGTGGATAGTATACGTTGCGAATCGTAGTACTAACCGCTGAAGCAAGTAGGTCTTCCTGAAACTGCGGGTGAAGCTCAGAAACTTACCGCAGATACTAGTTGCGCCTCCTTACATTAAACAATGGGATGTCGGTCCAATATCGGTCTAAAACGCCTTCGTCTCGGGGTTAGTGAATGGATCCTACATTTCAAAACTCTCTACCAGAAGATCGCTGTTCGACTACCGGTCGGACTATTCCTGTTCATTGACCTTGTCACTCGTGTTATATATCCTGGATCTGGGCTCCTCATATGCCGAAGGCCATTGGCCGTTAATACCTCTCATTTGGAATTTACATACTCCGTCAATTGTCTCTGGTTATGCGATGACCGAAGTCACATGACAAGCTAAGAGCCAGAAGTATAGCTAGCAGACACACAGTGATCGTATAGTCTCTGCTGACATGATTTTAATCGAACTCAAAAACACACATGAGTTCACGGATAGAATAAAATGAACCATGAGAGACTAGAGTGCGAGGGACTGCGAAGGGGTGCATATTTGAATGAAAGGTGCCAGGTGTTCTTCAGGCGGATGTGGTGAGGAACGTTTTCTTCGCAACATCAAAGCCAGGACAAACCAAGTGGGTTGCGCCATGACATTAAAATTCAGGCGCAAACCATGACGGGTCTGGCTTTGCATGTTTTCTCGTGCAGTACCCTACCATGGTTACGTGTAAGTTTCAGTTGACTGCAGGAAGGTGTTAATCGTGGCAGATCTAGATGAAGAGACACTGACCAGTACTGGCAGGCGTGAGAGGGGCCATCATTTTCAATCCGGGCGTGTCGATCCGCGTCGCCTTTGCGGTTAAAAGACTTCCCACTGACAGTTGATTATTAATGTAAGGAACATCTTCCAAGTGTCGGTGCTCATACCAAGTGCACGCGTACCCAGACCTCTTGAAATGAAAGGTACGAACATGGGTAAGAGCGGCGTCGTGGCGAGGAAACCACTGGTGAGGGCAATCACTGAAGATACAGCAAAACCTCTTTCCCTCAGGTGTAAGAATAAAAAAGAGGCAATTTGCGTAAAACGCGTCGTCTCCAGAATCTGGACTACGTGCAATGACGTGCTTCTCCTGATGAACCGCAAATCAGAACATCGCCATCAACGAAAAGACAAGGGATCGGCCCACAAAGGAGGTAGAGAGTTGCAAGAACTTATGGAGGGAGGAGCTGGACTCAAGCCTAGCTTGGGACAAAAGGAAGTCAGAAGAACTCTCGTCGATGTCCATGATTGCTGAAAGGTGTCTCAAGAGAATGATGATTGCTGCATACCGCAACGACTCTCTTTTGTATTCTCGAGATGATTATCATGGCATCATTGCAGGGGAAGGCTGCCCGCCAACCTTCACGCCAGCTTGTATGCCAAGTTCCACGCGATAGAGTCAGTCGATAGTGCTACTCGTCGGGTGGGGTAGTTCATCCACATGATCCAGACGAGTACTTGCCCCGTTCGGCGACATTAGACTGGCAACACTGGCGGGAAAATCAAATAACAAGCTAGCAATAGCCAACGGGAACCAGGTCTCTCGCTACACGTAAGTTTAGTGAGGTCTGTCAAGTTGGCCATGGAAAGAACCTACGTGTACATCAGAGAGGATAACATCTCCCTTGTCGAGCTGGGTAACATCGTCGTGGTGATCAATGCCTCGATTTCTCTGCCTAACACCAGACTGGCAAGTTGTAGCTTGGCAGGTGACTGCGGCGGCCGAGTGTAGAAGTTTCCAGATAGAATATGCCGCCAGTGCCGGCCACGGTAAAAACTAGATTTCGAGAGTAATTTAGAGCCATGGAAGTTTGACCGGAGGTACATAATGTGGCATCATCCAATGAATGATATACCAGCCTAGGTTTAGCGATTAAGGGATGGTTGTTCGGTCGTCCGGTGAGAACACGGCCACAACATCGGGCCGGGCGATTGAGACTTGAGAGAATATATCAGGGGAAACGTGTCGTGACAAGGGAGGGATTGTATGCAAGGGGTGAACTGTGGACTAGAAAACGTTTTAATAAGGCGCGCGCTTCGGTGTCGCCTTCGTACTATCTTTATACAAGACGTCCTATACTTCTTATAAAACACCACCAATGATCTTCAGCCTCAACGCGGGAGAGCCATGACCGCGTGACATAGAGCTTTGTCTGCCAGATCTACGCAGTAAACATCACACCAGTAAGCTGAGAATTTGAGGATGCTCACCCAGGAAAGTCTGGCTTATGCTTCACGACAGTTTCTTGACTTACCAATTGCATAACATAACCCGAACACAGCTACATCGACGCAGTGCCGCCGGTTTGTGGAATTGAACATCGTCACAGGTGTGGTCCCTGCTGCTTCCCCCCTTCTCTATCTTCTAAAAATTGTAACAGTGTTTTTACCTCTAAGGGTGCGAAGGGCAGCACTTGTCAACGTCGAGCGGCGCCGTACCTTTGCAAACTTGTGGACCCATCACTACAAGCGTTACGAACCAACATATCCATGTCCAAGTCGGTGAATGGCTTCGTATGATTGGAATACAACAGATTTTGATTATCTGTTCAATTGGACAACCGCTGTCACTACACCCGGTCTAGAAGATGTACCGTATGGGAGCGTGGCTGCAGAGCGTGCGAAGTCCGAAAGAACCAAAAGAGGGCTGCAATACAAAGCCTCGTTAAAAGTGCGCGAATATAGTGCGTATATAGTGTATCACTGTGTAAGAGGCTGAAGAAATAAACTCATCAGTTGCTTTATGAAGCACACTGAGTGTCTACGAGCAATGTCCACTTTGTAAACCATTGACATGGCTTACACGCAATCTCGCGACTTGCTGGAACCAACTGATTTAGAAGAAGTAAGTTTTCAGAGTCCATGTCACTCTCCTTGCGGTCTTACCAGCTTGCGAAAGGGGGTTGAATTGCCTGGGCGCATCCACGACGACCTGTACCCTCTGACGAACCAGTTGAACGTCCTGGGATACAATACGAATATCAGGTCAGTATGCGGATGCTGTAATGGTTAGCTTGCAGTAGCTGAAGCGACGTACCACTCGGATCAACGTTACTGTAAGGCTTCGATGCGACTCAGGACACGGGTTTTCAAGATTTGGAAAAGGGGAGCAATACTGCTCACATCAGTCTTCTTTCACAGTACACTCTGCAAGTGGGAGGTTGTTGGAAATCCAACAGCTGAAAGTACCACATAGGTCAGGTGACGCGGGGAACCAGTACTTGGACAAATTTTAGAACGGAGTCCAAGTTGGACGCTACCGATTCAGAAGCCACACACTCCTGCCGTGGCCCTTCAACCCCTACATGTGCGCGGTTCGTGCCTTAGACAAATATGGCGAGTTACCTATGGGGTGAATAGGTGGCACTGGGTGCGCGGTTTCAACAGTGCTAACTGCAAGTCCGCATAATCCGAAATCGACAACTAATCAGAAGAGTGAAAACCAATTCACCAGACTAATGTGGATCGATGGCGGAAGTCATTGATAGTGAGTCGCTATCTTTCTTGGGAAACTCATCGCATGCTATGGAAAGAATACACGAAACATCTCATTATTCTCCGAGAGCCGATTGGTAGCGAGGCAGCTTTTGGGCTTTTAATTATGCGTGCTAATATTTTGCTTTGAAGCTTCACTTCATTGAAAGCTATCGTGCTCCAATGTACTAGACCAATATGAGTTCCTAGTAGAACGATGTCCGGCTTCCCCATCGCCACCGCTTGGTCGCACTAACAGATTATGCCAGACGCCATTTACCTACGGCCGTTTGAAGGTAATTACATTTAATTGTGTTGTCAGGTTCTACTCCCAACTAACCTTTGAGTGTTAGGCCATAATTACCTTATGTTTATCCCTGATGTTTGGGTTCATGGACTTCAAGAACCCCGATCAAGGAATGAACCTTGCGTGTTTCACTCTTGCTATACTCTATGACACCGTACATGTCTTTCTTTTATTTTGTTCTATAACCACCAGAATACATGGAGGAATCCCATGGCTTTACCAGAAGCTTTCTACGCTGGCTGCGCATGTAACAAGCGCAAGAAGTTATCATGTCCTCAAACAACATTTTAAAGAAACACCAGCTGAACTGGACTGGAATTACGTATTCGTTGGCGTTTCTTCACCTTAATTGTCCCCATCCCCTTCGCAAGCACGCCGCAACGAACATTCCTTTCTATTTGGTTTGCAGGTTGTGCGATGCGACTTCAAGGCGTCTTTCCGCTTGACTCTCCTACCACTTGGATGGACGTCAGAATAAGAATCATACAGTGCTTGTGGGTATAATTCACCATGAATCGCAACGGAATCGTTTCAGTTGATGATTTTTATGCCTTTGAGCATTTGCTTCACTAGCAAATTTCGTGCTACAGCGAGCGATGTTGGTTGTGTATGTGACTATCCAATGCACAAGCTCACCTACAAACCACACATTCATAGGATTTTTTCTCCCCAAAATGTTCTTTTCGAACATGTGCGTGAGCAGCGGCTACTTGCTTGAATTGCTTTTTGCAGCGGGCACACTCCCATGTTCGAGCGCAGTTGGTCACAGACTGGACCACGCGTTCGGAATCTTCATGCTCGCCATCATTTCCTATACGTCGATAATTGTGGACTTTTTCGACCAAATTCACAGAGGGCTCTCCGCGCTTAGGGACGGAAGAGGTCAGAAGAGGATGTCTAGAGAACATCAGGATGCATGTCAAACAAGTACCTGATCAACATTCTCCAGTTCCTTGGGACTCTCACTTTCGTATGTGAAGATGGCGTGCGTAGCCACAACGGTTTCAGGCTGGAGCGCCCGCGGAATGTGGTGCAGAAAATGGGACGACGGGAGGGCTTCGGGGCTAGGAGCCCCAAAACCCAGAAACGGGTCCTGATTATCAAAACGCAATAATGCGACTTGTTCCCCATCCCCGCAGGTTGGCAACGATGCAGCCATCTCGCTCCGCTGGAAGGACGCTTCATATTCAACGTTGTTGAAAAGTGAGTCGGGTGGCATCATCTCAAATTCGTTGGGAGAATGGGAGGACATCCCACACACTCGGGCTGGGAGAGCGGAGTAGGAGCTATATGGTGTGCAAAGAGGCGGACTCGGACGCGGAATTCAAATATTAGAGCATGTGGATAACGCCTCGTTCCCTTTTCAAGTTGGCGGTGTGCTCATGGGGCTCACAGAAGTTGTTTTAGTCAGGAACCTAGTAGCGTGTGATGGGCATATTCCTGACCGTGCTGTGCTCCGTCAGGTTCGAGAGTACTTCAGAACGGCAACAACCGCAACTCCTCGGTAAACTTCAGCGTACCGCCTTAAAATCCACTATACCGATGCCAATATATTCCAAAGAGAAGGTTCATCATAATGAGAGACAGAAGCGAGTTCAAAGTTCGCGCCGGTCTCAAACAGCATAAGTTAGAGGAAACGAAAGCTAGTTCAAATTTGATTACTGAGTGTCAGTGATTGGGGAGGCTCAGAACGATCCAGCACCCCCAACATCTTTCAAGTGGGGCCTTTCAGCTAGAGCATTACGGTACCGTAACTCCGAGTGAAAGTTCTGCTCGGGCTGTCGATGCTCGTTTGACTTGACCGGGACTAGCAGATATCCCCCAATAACTTATGGTGGTCAAACTGCACAAAAAATAAACACCCCAAATGTTTCAAAATATGTACAATTTTAAATTAAATTTCTCCTGTGAAATTAGAAGAATAGAGAGAGGTCATACAGATATAATGGAGAATTTAAGAAATTTTAAGGTTTGGAGTGTGAGAATTACAAAGTGACCTGAAATTTCAAAGGTAATGGCCGCGATATTTCGAAATGTCCCGAAATTTTAAAAGGCAATGGCCGTGATATTTTGAAATGTCCCGAAATTTTAGAAGGCAATGGCCCCAATATTTTCAAGTGTCCCAGAATTTTCAAAGGGGTCTCATTATTTCAGAGAAACTTTAAATTTGCTTGAAAAGATTTTCTACATGTGTGCGTGCATGCACACAAGCCGCGCTGCACAAGTTGAAATAGGGTTAGGATCATGACATAATTTAGTCACGTGACCTCATTGGGCGCCAAACGTTTAAGTCCGCTTTCGCTGCTGCCCAGACTCGTCGTACGTAGCGGTGTGCTTAGGCAGCCGTGATATCGTTTGAGTGAGCAAAAGATCACCTGCCTTCCCAGGTTCATCCGCCCTACTCACCACAGCCCGACATGACCTAGCAGGTTTTTTCGTGTCCCGCTGAGCATTAGCGCCCAATAAGGTCACGCGACATATTATGTCACGATCGACCGCAATTTCAACTTGTGCAGCAGCGCATGCACACATGTAGAAAATCTTTTCAAGCAAATTTAAAAGTTTCTCTGAAATAATGAGATCCCCTTTGAAAATTCCGGGACACTTGAACATATTGGGGCCATTGCCTTCTAAAATTTCGGGACATTTCAAAATATCGCGGCCATTGCCTTTTAAAATTTCGGGACATTTCGAAATATCGCGGCCATTACCTTTGAAATTTCGGGTCACTTTGTAAATTCTCACATTCTAAACCTTGAAATTTCTTAAATTCTCCATTATATCTATATGATCTCTCTATTCTTCTAATTTCACAGGAGAAATTTAATTTAAAATTGTACATATTTTGAAACATTTGGGGTGTTTATTTTTTGTGCAGTTTGACCACCATAATAACTTGCCGATGAGTCGGAAATGAAGACAGTGGTAACTTATATTATGAGAACTTGAAATTGATGTTTAATCCTGATTTTTGGCCCAAATGGCGCTGGCAGTAGCTACGTATATGGTTCAAGTTGCGGACCGCCTGCCACCAGACGGGCCCCGCTACGAACGTAGGGGTTCCAATAGAAATACGTACATCAAGGCACTGGGTACCGGGTACTAGCAAATTGCCAGGGCTTGCCTCAGAAGGGGTCCTCGTGGGTATGCTGAGAAAAGAAATTATGCTCGGGAATATAGCTCAATGCAATATATTCATCACATTAATTTTTGTACGCAGTCAAAGGGGACGGCTTGCATCAGCTATGCGACCTAGCAGAGAGGGAATTAAGTGAAAATTTAGTCGGACTCTGCTTCGCCCGTCATCTTCACTCACGGAGGTGGTTACTGGGATAATATTCAGGGTTAACGAGATGACGCACAGAAAAGGTTTGGAGGGCCAGCAGAGCTGAACTGGTTTTATCTTGTGCAATGACGGCACGTATATAATGTCCAGAAGAACCTTTGACAATAATCGTAAATTGTGTGAACTAAGTCTAAAGTCAGTGATAGACTAACTTGAATGATAGAATGGAGCTCAGAGCTTACCTGATGAGGCGACAATTAATATTACGGATGCCGCGTGAAATCTAGGACTCAGAGCGCTAGCATGCGTGGCAACTCAAATGCTTTCAACGATATCTTCTTCCTCTGCTCATGGTTTGCTCCGTCCACCCGGTACGCAAGGCTAAGGGGAAACTAGAGTTCAAGTAAGTTGGGTTGAAGGGATCCTTCTAGCTTCTCAGGTCTCATATCCAGACAACAGGACATCTGCAGCACCGCCTACTATCATCACGAAAGAAATCTCGACGTCTGACATAGCCATCTATGCCACTGACATGATCTTCGAATCCGTCGGCGTAGCGTTGTTGGGGAGCACAGGAAACTATGCAACCATGGTCTACTTGTATCCTTAGGATTCCAAGAAAGTTAGAGACGGTAAGTCTGGTGTTGTGACGCGCATCCAGTCATGAGCTCAAGAATGTGGTCTGTAGATTCAGTGTAGAAGCAGCCTGTCTTCACGAAGCTGTTCGCTCCTTGTATCCTGGCTACAAAAAAAACGGCTAAAACGTTTGCGTACCTAGAACGGTCACTTTGAATGCGGCGTTAGCTCAATATCTGTCGGGAGCGCACAATCGAACCATACCCTTCCATGGTACAGAATTGTAGCATGCGGTCGCGTCCGTTGCGATGGCCTAAGCCCGAAAACCCCGTCGTTGGTGGAGCAGATGGATGTCAAAGCATATACAGCAAATATCACCATCGGAAACTCGTGCGGCACCAACGTCGAGGCATAAGCTGTGCAGAACATCAAGGGCATTTGGAGATAGGGGGATTTCAGCGAATTTAATAATTTACTTCGCTATTCTCTCGGTAACCTGTTGCCTCCCGATGTAATTCATCTCCGAGAATGGCCTGCCGCTCGAGTAATGCGTTAGAGGGGGTATTATTCGGTGAAATGGCGAGTCCCTGTTATTTGAGCCTAACGATGGGGTGAGCTTACAAGAAGTATTTAGATGAAATTTCTAGTAGCCACATCGGTCCATCGGTGAAACTTCCCTCCGACTCGTCACGCCTCATCAGATGGACTTTCAGAAAGTTGAATAATGTATTGCACACGTACGTACCACCTCCGAGCGTCAACATCCGAAGTGTCTTATAATGTCATATACACAAGGCATGGCCGTAAGGACCCATGTACCGCAAGAACGTCTCTAGTGGTCCGCTTCAAACTTGAACCGAGAGGACATGGTGAAACTCGTGATGTTAGGGGCCTTGATATTATCGACACCCGCAAAAAGGAAACGCATAGACACCTTCGCTTTGGTTTCGCCAGCACTACCTCATCATCGTAACATCATCGTTGTAATCCGATGGCAGTACTTGACGTGGCCTGATCGCGGGATCTATCGTCGGTTGTCCGACTTCAAACACCTCCACTCCGTCTTTCCGACGGTGTGATGAATCATTCTAGCCACGTTTTTGTGGACATAACCTTAACAAAAACTTCCAGGACGATCTAATCCAAATCCGAGTTGGAGAACCCAGGCCAGGGTCGGCAATATCGTTCGCGACGACTTTCAACCTTAGTATCCGAAGACTCAGGAGTTGACAGGTTGCGAACTTCAACTCCTTCCGAGTCTAACTCACTGCATTTGTTTCAGGTAGCTCCATATGGAATGGGAATGGTTCAAATGATAATTCTGGCAGTATTCCTCGCGAACAGACCTGCTTCTACATGGCTTTTGACCAGGCCGTACATGTACAATCATCACACTGATGTCCTTCCTGCGTGTCGGAAATCGATACCAAGTGGTTTATTCCTCAACACCAGTACTTTAACGTGGTTGGCGACTCCTGAGTCATAGATTGAGGTGCATTCCTAAATTGGGCGACTTCGACATCCTACCGATTTTGCTTACTTCAAGTTTCGAGTTCCTAGGTCTACTCCTCGTTGCATGACGGCCACCACGCGTCTGAAACATTGCTGTGATCTGCTTCTTTGCCCCATCTAATTTATCTGAGAATGTCTTTTTATATTGGACTCGTATTCAAGGTAGTGTATATGCACAGGACGATGCGATTTTGTGGACCATTAGGCATTATCATAACTATTACATCTTCCAGTGGATAATGTAGATAGACATACAACAAATTAAACCTGTGACTTGACTCTTCACAGTTCACCTCTCGCTTTTAGTTGGACCGGAATAATCGGTCATCCGCAATGCGCATGATTTCTGATGAATATGGCAATAGTCTGCCCTACGGAATACTTTAGTACTTAGTGACCACCATCAGATCACCATGCGACTTTCAACGTCTGACAAGCTCACCAGCCTAAGACCGTGCACGGAAAACGTTTCACTTGATTATCGCGGTGGCGCTTGGCACTATGATCTGAAGCAAATTGCCGCTTGCTTATATCATGAAGATAATGAGCAGAATCAGGTGTGGTCATTTGCGTTCATGAAGGCTCACCATGTTGTGCATTCGTACAACTTCTCTCCGATGTGATCCTTGCGAATATGTGCATGTGCAGTCGATTTCCTAGAGAAATGCTTGTCACACCTTTCCCCTATGCACTTCCATATGTGTTGGTTATGGCCGGTGCCACGTTGAAGCCATTGATCCAAAACATCTTTGCCAGTGCTTGTGAGATGTCGATAAGAATGGTCAGCGTTGCTGATAATCAACGAATTGCGAGGCGGAACTGTGTTGTGGTGAATCATAGCCTCCTTCTCATGAAGACTCAGCATTTCAGCCGATCCAGAGGTCACGGGAGGTAAGCATATTGGACTATCCTGCTCTTCGTCTGCTTGCGAAGAAGTTCCTTGAAATTGAAAGGGGTCAAAGAGGGGTTCTGGGTCGGCAATCATATCAAAAGGAGTCTTCGATGCAGTCGACTTTATGAAACGGACCAGTGTAAGCTGAATTTAGGTTCAAGGGTGCGAGGGTGGTTGGGCTTTGGAACGGAGAGACATGGTATGAATCTTCTTCGGTCGTAGTGCTGGATGAAGAGTGAAAGGATTCCATCAAAATGGTACTATCATTGCCAAAGGGCACTCTGTGTTGGATTTCCTTATTAGGTCCCTCTATGTGGCCCGGAACTCATAAGGATGATGCTCAGAGAGACAGGGATGACATACGTAGTGAATTGACGGAGACGCTGGATGACCGCAAAGACCCATTGTGAGGAGAGTTGCCCCATAGGAATTGATCCCAATTGAACCGTAGGCCATCTGAAAGGATAAATTCCAATGCTTAAGATAAAGTATATCTGAGTTAACGAAGACAAACATACCAAGAGAAGCCTCGTTGTAGGTGGACATATGTCTGGTCTTGTACTGATTAAGGGATAAATGCGACTGTCGACGGACGTCTGAGCTGTAAAGAAATTCTTAAAAACCCCTTGGAATGGGAGGCTTAAATGGAAGGAGGCTGGTTGGTGTGGTCTCACTGAATCGTTGCGATGACAGGAATGCGACCCCGTGAAGAAATGTGCCACATATTGCCCGTAAAATATAATATTTTGGCGTCGGGATTTGGACACTGGTTTGAGATGGCCTCAGGAGATCACTGGATAGCTTAACGAAAATAAAATAAAAAGGAAGCCACTCGGCGGTCTATGCCGAGTGGCCTCCTGATTCCGATTCTGGTGCTAGGTGGGTCTGGCTGCCTGTGCGTTGCACAGGTTCAAATGATGAAAGATGTGCCACTGGAAGCTCGCTTAGCACCTTGAATACCTGCACAGGCATTATCTTCCATACCACGTCCCTGGTGCGAGTCGGAGTCCTTCGGCAGGTCTGAAAACAGTATTAACACCTTAAAAACTCAGAATCTACACACCGACGTTAGATTCAGCTGATCATTTGTACTAGCATGCCATATGTCAGCGTAAGTGTAAAATCGACATGGAAACGTACTAGTCTGTCGCATCTGTCGGCGAAATGAGTGGTATTTTGCGATAGAGTGTCTTAAACGAAACTGCTAGGATTCAGATTCCAAAATAGTAGCTGCTAACCTGTTGACCTGAAGACATAGCCGCAAGTGCCACGCCGTGCCAGGCCATTGTACTGGAAGGACCGTGACTGGTAGACATTCCGTAAAATGCCGTCTGTTCCCTTGGTAAACCTCATCATGTAGCAAAAGCAGACCGATGCATCAGAAGGACTGCTGACATCTTGAGAAGAGTTCATGCTTCGGAGAACATTAGAGCCACGATCTCGGTTGGAAGAAGTCCTTTAAATGAAGAGTTTCGGGAGCAAACGACAAGAAGGCTGAGTCATTGTATAGGTTTGCGAAACGTTTGAAAGAAACGATAGGCGAGAGTCGAGGCATCATCATATGTAGCTTACCATCAGACGTGATCACCATGTATTCCAAAGGCAGCATTGGAGTACTATATGTAACTCCTACACTTGAACGTCGGCGCCAAGAGGCCTCCCGGAGATACTTCACGCTGAGCAGCTCACCCATGCAAACTTTTATATTCTTCCAGAAAATTGTGGTTCAGTTATTAGTTCCCAAGGAAATCATGACAATGCATGGTTTAAATAGGCAGACTGGTCATCTTTGAGGCGGAAAAGGATCAGATATTAGCTATAAAAAAAAGGCCAGCGCAGAAACCGGGCAGATCGAGGAGGGAGATTACTTACATTGTGGGCATTGCAATTAATGAATTCGCCGAGAAGGCATCATTTAGTTCCGCGGGAGATAAGTTGTCTGGGAAAGAAGTCATCGGACATCAGGAGGACTCTGCCGAACAGATGTCATACTCACGGTCTGAGTTCAATGCAACGTGAAGGCGGGCGCCGAGAAAGAGACTATCAGAGGCATAAAATAGAACGAGATGATCGATAAGAGTAGCTACACCGTATCGGCCCCGAAGAGCTATTCTGGAGACTTGATCATGAGTATTAAATCTGAATAAATATAAATAGGATGTCAGCGTCGAGGTAAAGAGCAATATTAACAAACATTATCAAAGAAGCTTCCAAAAGTAAACATCAAGGCCCTGAAGTATAGCTTGGCCATTATAGATGGCAGTTCATCATGATGATGGCAAGACGTGGTCTAAGTCGTAAGAAAAATATATATCTCAGATATCTGGATAATCGACCTCCAGAGCACAGAAAATATGTTTCGCAGTCTGTAGCCTGGGGTGATCTGGTAGGGTCACGGTCAGAACTGATCATGGGTTATATTATCAAGTACAAAAGGGTAGATGCACCTTCAAGTTAAAAGAATATGTTATCCAAGGGACGGATTTATAATGCAACATTCTTAAAGAAAGGAGGATATATGCCAGTTGCAGTTGCCAAACCCGAAAAGCTGTGTTACGTGAAATTTAAATTTGAATGGCCTTAAAACGACGCTATTAGATGCCATGCGTCGCCTGCTTGCCCATGTTATCGAATGATGGGATGTGACATTTTGTATCATTCATTATCAATACGTTAGAATTTTGGTTGGAAGCTTCAGTTAGGGATGTTGTTGCCCTTGTGAAGTTATTAGGGGCGGATAAAACCAGGCCGTTGGCTCAAACTTATGCTGACTCAGCGTCTGCAGTATTCTAACAGTCCTTGTTTGTTTGGTCTACGCAACAGGATACAAACCATATAAGTGATTATCACAATCACTCACATCTTATTTCTCACGGGCTTTTTGTGCCAACGTTGTTTCCACCGGGTCGCCGCGAGGCTTAGGTGAATAGTAAATCGCCTTCCCGCTGGCCACTGGGACTACTGGAAGGGCTCAGCTCTAAGTTTAGTTGGAGATTGGTAAGTGCGAAATGTGTTATTACATGTCTCTCTTACAAGGGATGAACCTATGTATACAGAAAGAGGGGCCCTCCGTTCTGTGGACACCTGCTTTGTGGATACAGTTAACAGCGTCCGCAGTCACAAACCACAGCTTCTAACCTGTTCCACGATGTCGTCTTCCAATAATGCTAGGTTGCGTTCCCATTCTTCACAATCTCGTCCTCCTACGGCTTTTTCCGACCTGGGTTTCGGCAGATTCCCCCTTAACCGAGTCGAACATGAACCCATCACCTCCACTTCCACAACCCGTCTTCAAACCAAACACAAGCGGTCACAAACGGAAAGTCAGGACACACGTCGCGGTATTGGCAAGCTCTCCAAACTCCTCGGTACTGTGCTCGGTTCGCCTTTTGCCAACTCTTCCACAGTAACTGCAGTCGGTCAGCCAAACCGTATCAATATGGAGGATATACCTTCCAGATCCGTTTCTCCTACCCCGAGTGTCGACTATACACTTGTGTCTGTACCGTCCGTCTTTAATACTCCCCAGCGCTACTCCATGCCACTTCCCCCTGGATCCATTCGAACTGTCACGCCAGAGAACATTGCCACATGTTCCTCACGCTCAATGTTTTTTACCTCACCTTCTAAGAAAAGCTTCGACCACTTTGTGTCTCTGTCCGCCCCTCCGAGTCCAAGTAAGTCTAGCAGCAAGCGAATCTTGCCACGACTATGGACTGCCATTTCTTCCCCGTCGAAGGAGACTGGCATTCGCTTTATGCGTAAGAGCAAAGGAAAGGCTGTCTGCTACGGTTCCTTTGACGACTATCCGCTCGATGGTGAAGAGGGTGAACTAGTGGATGATGAAGCGTGCTTTGTGGATGTCCATACCAGTATCGGTTCGTTCCCATAGTCTCTTTAACAAAATTACTCTAATTCTCATCATGTATCACTCTCAGACATTTTGTCTTGCTTACCTCCTGAGATTGCACTGTATTTGTTACAGTTCCTGGATCTAAAGACCCTTCTTCAATGCCTATGTGTTTCGCATAATTGGCGTCGACTCTCTTCTGATCCCCTAGTTTGGCGCACGCTTTTTCACGCTAACCCTGGCTGGGAAATCAACAATGAGATTGCGCAACACCGTCTTTCCACTTCATCACCATCTTCTGCACGCGTTGGTCGTAACAACAGCATGGTCTCCGTAGCCACCTCGTTTCGCAATGATGTGGATGCGGCACTGAACCGTATTAGGAGGCTACAAATGCCAGTGACACCTCCGCACAGCCAGTCGCATCCCCCGAACAGTACGAGTCCCGCCTCTAATGGGACAACTTACCGACAAAGCTTTTGCTCCACAACCACTTCCATGGAAATAGCATTATCGCATCCAAGTCTGATCGGACAGTCCATTCCGGAAGGTAATCTCGCGCCATTGACGCTTGACTGGCAAACTCTATACAAAACGCGGTTTGAGATAGAAAGAAGGGTGTGTGGCATCAATCCAGCTGCAACTTCCTCTGGGGACGGCGAGGTTTCAGTGGGCTCTGAGCCACGTGTCATGAAACTTGCGGGACACTTAGACAGCGTTTACTGTCTTGAATTCGATGCCTACAAGATTGTGACGGGCTCAAGAGACAAGACAATCAAGGTGTGGTCTCTACGCACTGGGAAACTCAAGTCTACGCTACGAGGTCACGAAGGGAGTGTGTTATGCTTGAAGTTCGACGCGAGTGGGTTTATGGTTTCTGGATCTAGCGACCGTAGGATTTTGGTCTGGGATTTGGCGCGAGGTGAGATACGAAACATATTGACGGGTCATCAAGGCGGCGTGCTTGATTTGAGGATTGACAAGCAATGGATTGTCAGCTGGTATGCTTGCCATATGTAGCGTTTACATTCCTGAGACTGACTTTCTTGATAGTTCGAAAGACGCGATGATCAGAGTGTGGGATCGTAACACTCTCAAGCCGTACTGCTCTCTGCATGGTCACGAAGGACCCGTCAATGCCGTGGGTCTTCAAGACGGTAAGATTGTGAGCGCCAGCGGTGATGGACGTTTGATACTCTGGGATATTGCAACTGCGAGCATGATCCGGACCTTCACCGGTTATGATCGCGGTCTAGCCTGCATCGAGTTCAAGGTGGGCACAATTCTTTCCGTGCCATCATACAGGTTTACTGACGAATGCACTACAGGATGATTATATCTGTGCCGGCTCAACTGACTGGAATGTCAAAGTTTGGTCGGCTTCTACAGGTCAATGTCTCAGCACGCTTTCTGGACACACAGCTCTTGTGCGGGCTTTGTCATTTAACCCCCGTACAGGTCGCCTCATTAGCGGAAGCTATGACAAGACTGTCAAAATGTGGAATATACATACTGGAACCATGATCCGTGAGTTTAGGAACGCTCACGACTCCCATATCTTCGATGTAAAGTTAGATGCATCACATATCGTCAGGTGCGTCCTCGTTTGGTTACTTAATAAATTTACAGTAATGACGCCTTATTACAGTACTTCCCACGACCAGAAGATCGTAGTTTTGGACTGGTCATACGGTCTAGATGCGACACTCTTTGTCTAGAAAGAATCCTTCAGCATTCTGCATCTTACCTTAAGGATCTTTGTTGAACGGACAATCATCATTGACTATCTGTCTCTTAACCATCCCTCTCAAATAGTCCTTCCTATCAACATTCAATTGAATTCCAAATCCTCTGCTGCACCCACTATTCATCCTCAGGCTGAACCTCAATAGTTCCAGTGTATGTTTGTAGAATCTCATGTAATGTAATTATAATCCCGAGAAAAAAGATGCATCGACTCCAGATTTTTTGCGTGAGCCCATCGAATCTTTGTTCTTTTTCCGTCTCTTCTTTTTCTTTTCCTTGGAAGAGTCGTCTGAGTGAGGAACATCCGAATCTTCATCCAGGCTGGCTTGTTTTAGAGGAGCAGACACATCTCCTAATCCGGCTTCTTCCCTGTCATCATTGACATCCATCTCTGCATCCACTGAGGGCTCTTTATCTGCCTCTCCTTCTCGCTCTTCATCGCTATCTTCGAGTGCGTCTCCCACATCAGTTAACTTAAGCATCTCGTCATGACTTGCACTTCCAAGCCATTTAGCCTGTCGATCAAGCTTAAGCCGCTCAATAGGAAAGTCTCCATGATCTGCAATGATGCCCAGGAATTTCGTAGGCAGAATTTCGACAGCACGGATAAAACCGTCGGAGGAGCCCGTTAAGATCACATCTGGTGTTAAGGCGCATAGCGCGTCTATCGAAGAGGGATGCCTGATACCTACAGCATTGAGATATGTCTAACGTTACGAATAAAGTTGCTCACCCCGGTATTCGATCAACACAGTCTCCCCAGCCCTTGCTACGGTTGAAGATGGAAAGAATACCCAGTTGAGTTCCAACGACGAATTTGGTGTTCCTACAGCACGGCACTGTTGAGCTATACGTCGAACTAGCGAAAGTGTACCACACCCTTTTATGGGAACAATTGACAAGAGTTCATCCTCCTGGTCTTCTGATTGCGCAATTGGCTCAGGCTTGCTAGACCGGACGTCCATCACCGATAATGTCCCGTCGCCGCTGGTGAAACGAAAGATCAAACAGCAAAGAAAAGAAAGAAGCCAAGAAACTTACCTGGTCGCCACGAGCTGCCGTTTGTCTTCTAGCCACAGAAGATCAGAGACGAAGTCGAAATGTTGCTTATACTCCCGCAATTGGGCCGGATTGCGCGGGTCCCAGAGCTTTTCAGCTGCTAATATCACCAAATTGTTGAAAGAAAGAAAATTGAAAACTATGTCACCTTCACGACACCATCATCATCACCTGTCGCAAACATATTGGGTAACAATTGTGTTACGCGGTTAATAGCGGACCTATAAGTAGCAAATCGATCATGTGCCGTTATCTGAATGCATTGGGCTCACTCATGAGCTGCTAGTCTTGTCTCCAGCAACCTCCCAGTTTTGGTGTCAATGATACTGAAATAAATTTAATCAGAGATGTCATGACAGTGACATACTTACTGGATGGCTTTATCCTTAGACACACTCCAGAGCTTGTCCCCTGAACCATCGATTGCTAACCCTCTACATGATCTTTTAGTGGGCCGTAGTGTGAAAGTTGGTTCGCATGAGCCATCAGTGCTATCATATGCAAAGGCTTTAATTTCTCCGGTGAGGAGACCTGTAACTCGAATATCATAATACGGTCTCCTTCAGCGCAGGTCACAACTAACCAGTGTATAAATGGTCATATTGCGGGTGGAACTCCAAGTCAAAGACATGGTTGCCTAGTAAAAGATCTGGCATCGTGTCGTTGGAAGACGAAGTTTTTCAAACTCCGCACCAGAGCGCTCTCTAGTATACATATAATAATCCAGGCGATGTTCATTAGGAAATGCCACTTCAGATTCACGCGCCCCCTAGCGAGTGCCACTACCGCGTATCTAGTGTATACAGTCGTAGACAACCAAAGTCCACAAACATGATATCTCGTGACCAAGGGTTTAGGGGCAAAATCTGAGTCCAGATCTGAACTCGGACTGTCGAAATATGTCTAAAAAAGCACATCCGAAGTTTTTCCCACAAGTATTTAGTGCGGCCAAATTTTTGGACCTTAAAATCCAAATTTTATATGAAGAATTTAGCTGTTTTTTGTTGATGATCATGTCCAGGTGCATCATTGCACTCTTTGAAACTGCCCTATGTCCCTTCTGCTTCCTAACTGCCCATGCGGCTGCTTGTCCAGTCAGTCCAATGTGGTAAGCACTCATAAACCTCCATGCTTTGTTGATAAAATGCCGGATGACATCAACTGGGCAGGCATCCAATGTTTCAAATGTGATCTTCTTTGCATCCTTGAAGCTTTTCTTGGGAACCTGTCTATACCTGTATTTTAGGATAAGTCTATTCAGAAACCCCCTGTGAGAAAAGAAACCCGGGGTTTCTCCCATCAATCCAACTTTGCTGAACTTCATGCAACTTAACTCAAAAGTTCAAAAAGGGTCATTTTGAATATATCACTGTGATTGATCAACCCTCTAAGTTTAAGCCTTATGATAATACCATTGTTTGGTTTTTGCAAGCCCACACCACTCCAGACCTCACAACATACCTCAGAGAACTGGGGGTGAGGCAAAGTGTGGGGGTGTGGATGCAGGTAGAGGAGGAGTGTGCTACACCTGATGAGCACATTCAAGACCATGAGCTCGGCCGCAGCCTCGGTGTGCCTCCCATTCTGCAAGAGCATGAGCCCCATCATCCAATGACATCCTTTGCCCAAAGGCTGAGGCTCTAACATGCCCCAACAAATTTCTAAAATCTCGACTTTCACACTTAAGATAAGTTAAAAAAGAATTACAAATATATCTGGGTAAATATTGTTAAAAATTGTGTGTACTCAAACACCCACACACCTATGGATAGAGGTGGGTGCCTGTGCCAAACCTTTTTGTTCAGTCGCTACCTAAACCGCGCCTGAACAAAAAGGTAAGACACTAGAGACTAGACTCATAGGCATATGTGTATTAACCTATTATTACTAGACTAATTACAAGTCTGGGTAATACACTGAGTTGCTACCTAAACCGCACCTGAACAAAAAGACTAATTACAAGTCTAGTTTGAATAGGTTATGGGCCCTGCACTGTCACTATAAAAACACGCGCAAGAACCACAAATTCTACTCACAAGATGCCACAAGACTTCACTGTAAAGTTCCCATCCAAAATAGAGCTGCTCTCTGAGGGCCAATGGGTACGGTGGTCTTGTGAAGTAAAAATGTCCCTCTGAGCCCAAGGGCCTGGAAGTACATAGACGATACATCACCAAGACCATCTGACACCACACTCCTAGCATCCTGGCTGGAAGCCAATGACCAAATCGTCGGGGCACTGGGTGGCATCGTAGATGCGTCACTCCAATGTGAACTTGAATCGATCACTGAGGCTGCCCTGACATGGAAAAGGCTAAAAGAGAAAACATAATCCACTGGGATCATTGCAAAGCTCGAAAGCATGCAATCAGCTATCAGAAATAGGTTCACTCCTGGAATTCCATTCAGCATGACTATCACTGAAAGCCATGACTCACTTACAGCTGTGTTTGACGATACTGCTCCAACTGCAGATGATTGGCTCATTGTACTCCTTCTAAACACATTGAGTGATGGACCATTTGACTGGCTCTGAAAAGATCTCATTACCTTCATGACAAACTCAAAGGTTCAGCTGTCTGTTAAGGACATCATTGAGCAGATAGAAGCGGAAGCAAGAGAAGTGAGAGATGTTGTGAAACAAGAAGACACCACACTCACGGCCAAAAGCTCAAAAGGGAAATCATCCCAAAAGCAAAAACCCAGATGCAGCACCTGCCAAAAGGTCGGCCACACAACAGAGACATGCTGGAAAGGAAAGGAGTTGTCAAAAGCACCTGAACGGTTCAAGAAGAAGAACAAGGGCAGTGACAAGGCGAATACCACTGGTACCGACAGTGGGTCAGAATCGGCTGCAGTTGCAACCAACTCTGGACATATGTCCACAGTGCTCCTGGACAGACTGTACGACAGACACATGTCCTGTATGGCGGTTGAAAAGGGTCTCGTATCATTGATGAGAGAAACTGGCGAGGGTGACAAAACCCATCTGGAAGATTGGTCCACCTCTCACATGGAGGAGATGCTCACTACAACTGATGTGAACCCCTCCTTCTACTTCGATTCAGGCACAAAAGTCATTGCTCACCTGTCAAGTCGGACTTCCTAGAGTTCAAGCTGATAGAGAGAAGAGAAATAAATGGTGCCACCATACCTGCTATTGCCCACAGAAACATATGCCTCAGATGCAGAAAAGGGCGAAGGCTGATGCTTTGAGAGGCACTATACGCACCCACCGCCACCCTTCGGTTGATCTTGATCGGTCGCCTCACTGATGATGGACTGAAAAGCACTTTTGACTCAAACAGGTGCAAGATCAAAATGAAAGGAAACAAGGCCATAGCTGATGGCAGCTGAAAGGGGAAAGGACTGTATGTGCTAAATGGAAAAGCCCCGAGGATTGAACAGGCTCACATATCGAGAGCCATGCCGATGCTTGAGACTTGGCACAAACACTTGGGGCACGTAAATTACGATTCAATCATCAGCATGGCGAGGAATGGCATGGCAATAGGTATGCATGATACCCCCTTTCGAGTGCTGCCAGTCTGCCAACATTGCATCCTCGCCAAACAGACTAAGACACCAGTACCAAAAGAAAGAACAGGAGAGAGGTCAAAAGGATACCTGGACATTGTCCACTTGGACATGACAGGGCCAGAAGACATTGCATTGGTAGGTGGTGCCAGGTACATTCTAAATTTCATAGATGACTACTCAAGATATACATGGGTCTACCTATTGAGAAAAAAGAGTGAAGCCATGCAGATATTCAAGGAATGGAAGGCAATCACTGAAGCTGAATGTGAGCGCAAGGTCAAATGTCTCCGCATGGATGGTGGAGGTGAGTTCACGGCTGGATGAGTTTGAAAGACACCTGCAAGAGCAAGGAGTGGTCCATCAGGTCACGGCACCATACACATCGGCTGAGAATGGACTATCTGAATGAACTCACTGTATGATAATGGGACACACATGCGCCATGAGATCTGATGTGGGAGTTCTGCTAAACCTCTGGGGTGAGCTAGCAGTGATGTCAGCCTATGTAAAGAACTGCACCCCAACAGTGGCATTGAAACAAATCACGCCATATGAAGTGTGGAAAGAGACCAAACATATTGCATATGAGGGAGATAGGCTGCAAGGCCTTCATTTTGCTCAATGAAAAACCACCTAAGATCTACAACAGGTCTCATGAATGCATACCCGTAGGTTACTCATCGAATTCGAAGGCCTACAGGTGCTATGAGAGGTCCACCAGGCACATCATGGTCTTGAGAGACATTGTCTTCGTCGAATCACAAGACGAATGTGTGGACAAGGGCGACAAGGATGAAACCAGTCAGAAACAACCTGATAGAAGGGAGAGGTGGCCAAGCCAGAATGAGTCACTGCTGGAAGACCCGATGCCCCCTCCACAACTGACACACAATTGAATTCCCACAGCAAAAGGAGCTGCCTTAAAAGGGATACCACATGTCTCCCATCTAGAACGTGCGGTACAGGAGTCAAAGGAGGCAGGGGAGCGCAAACAGATTGAGTGACAACCGGAGGGAGGAGACGAGAGCAGGGAGGAGCATCTGACTGACAATGTGTGGCTACCACTGATAGATAATGACCCAGAGATCGTCATGGCGAGTGTTGAGGACGATCCCAAGACCTGGAGAGATGCCCAGGCCACCTATGATGCCCCACATTGGGAAGAAGGGTATAAGGATGAAATGCAATCACTGAAATCGCATGAAGTCTGGACCCTGGACCCTCCATCTGCTGTCTGCGCCAGTTGATGTATTGTGCAATTGAGACCGCACTTCGTGAGGAAACGGAATGAAAAAGGGGAAGTGGTGCAATGAAAAGTATGAGTTGTGGCAAAAGGGTTCACGCAAGTCACTGGGGTAGACTACCAAGACACCTTTGCATCAGTCGCTCGACTGGAATCCATATGAGCCATACTGCATGTTGGTGCCATGAATGACTGGGAGATCAACCAGCTGGATGTAAAGACTGCCTTCCTCCATGGTGAATTAGAAGAAGAAATCTATATGCATCAACCGGAAGGGATGAAGAAATCTGGAAAGGAAGATTGGATCTGCAGACTCAATAAGAGCTTATATGGTCTGAAGCAAGCAGGAAGGCAATGGTATATTAAACTACACAAAGGCATGACTACTGAAGGGTGGACACACGTATCTGTAGAACACAGCATATACACACAAACATCCAGTGCAGGGAGATGCATCACTGCCATCCATGTGGATGACATGATCATTGCGGCCAGCACTGTGCAAGTGATGACAGAATCAAGAGAAGGACTACAGAAATATTTTGAACTGCAAGATCTCGGACCTGTGAAGTGGCTACTAGGGCTACATGTTGAGTGCGACCGCCAAAGGAGAACACTGTTGCTGAGCCAAACAGTGTATATTGAGAAAATTGCAAAACACTTCAGAGTCGAAAAGGGGTGGACCCGAACATTGTACTGTCAAAAGAAATGAGCCCAACGACTGATGAGCAGAAAAAGAAATGAGCCCAATGACTGATGAGCAGAAAAAGAAATGAGCCCAATGACTGATGAGCAGAAAAAGAAAATGGCCAACATACTGTATCGCTCTGTGGTCGGCTCACTGGTGTACACCTTGGTCACTACAAGACCCGACATTACCTTCGCTGTCCACCACCTCAGCCAGTTCCTTGAGAACCCAGGAACACCACACTGGACCACTGCTCCACAAGTGCTGAGATATCTGAATGCCACAAAGTTGATGAAACTTACACTTGGAGGTATGAAACCGATCACACTGCTTGGATTCGCAGACTGGGCATCAAATGTTGATGACTGCAGGTCTGTATCTGGATATGCATTCTCACTCGGTGCAGGCCTGATCCCATTGAACTCGAAAAAACAGCTGTCCGTGGTGAGCTCATCATGTGAAGCTGAATGTGTCGCTTCTGACAGAGCCATGAAGGAAGCTACCTGGCTGTGCTCACTATTAAATCTCATTGGTTTCCCTCAAAAACATCCAACCCAAATCAGGTGCGACAACATGGCGGCAATATTGCTGTCAAAGGACATGACATCTCATTTGCAAACAAAACACATTGACATCAAATATCACTACATATGTGAACGTGTGGAGGCTAATGAGGTCCACTTTGAATACCTGCAAATGTCTGATATGCCTGCAGATATCCTTGCAAAAGCACTCACATGACCAAAACATTGGAAGTTCGTAGAATTGATGGGCCTAAAAGACTGCAATGATGCTGAGTAAACCCATTCTCATTGAAGGGGTGTGTTAAAAATTGTGCGTACTCAAACACCCACACACCTATGGATAGATGTGGGTGCCCATGCCAAACCTTTTTGTTCAATCGCTACCTAAACCATTCCTGAACAAAAAGGTAAGACACTAGAGACTAGACTCATAGGCATATGTGTATTAACCTATTATTACTAGACTAATTACAAGTCTAGGTAATACACTGAGTTGCTACCTAAACCATGCCTGAACAAAAAGACTAATTACAAGTCTAGTTTGAATAACTATGACATAGCAGCAACTCTACCCCCCAATCCCCACATCCTCCCTGCCCACCGGCCGTATTGAGATGGGTCTGGTGCTCACAATGTTGCTGTCAAGGATGTGCTGTTTGGTCCAACTGGCTGGTGCCTGGACTCAGGCCACATCTTCAAATTTTTCTTATTGAGAAACCTGGATTTCTGAAAAAGCATTTGCAGAAACCCCGGGTTTCTTTTCTCACAGAGGGTTTCTGAATAGACTTATCCTGTATTTTATCCATCCCCAGTACGAGTCCTCTGAGTCAGCCCAATTGGTTCTGGTGCTGTCAGGTGGCAAGCAGGCTTCATCACTGTCGCTGCTCAGTCGCATGTTGCATGTCTCGGCTGTCGATGGTGATGACAGTGCTCTGGATTCATCTAAGGAAGTGTTGACTTGATTTTGAAGTCCTGCTATGTTATGCTTCTGTTTGGGCTTGTGACCCATGTGCGTGAAGGTGGAATGGGTGGACTTTTTAACTTACCTTATGTAAACTTAATGATTTATTTTGGTCACAACTGCTTGCATGAATAATACCATAATTTGGGAAGATAAGCAATGCAATGCCTTTTGCACTATTTTTTGAATTTTCAAGTTTTTTTCCATGTGCAGCCAAATTTTTGTCTATAAAAAAAGTTCAAAGTCATTTTCTGAAGATTCAGCTTGTGGAGTTCCTTTCTTACAGGTTCAAATATACTATTCAAACACTAATGAAGGCTATCTAATGTTTGGCTCACCCTAGAAAATTGGTTTAATTTTTTTGTGGACTTTGGTTGTCTGTGACTGTACCTGCTCTAAGCTCTACCCTTTACTTAGGTATTGTCTTGTATTCATGAATCATCACTGGGACTACTACGCCCCAGCGCCAGTGTCAGGGAGTTTTGACTGCCATCAGGGGACCGATGGTGGGATCCCTTCGCAGCAAGAGAAAAAGCCCATGGCCTCATATATCCAAAGGGGATAATGTTTAGAACTGTGTCTCCAGCCAACAAGTTGGCCAAGTGCACCCTGGAGACTGATCTTCTTCTCCATTTATGCTTCCACTTTGGGCTACAATGTATTTGCTAAGCGTCAAGCGTTTCAAGCATCTATGTATAGCAAACATTGACCCGAGAGTATCTGTTCTCATTGGCATCTTTTCTCTGGCATCATGAGAAACCGTGCACTAAAAGACAAGACTGTTCCCTGCACTCTATTTGAAGGTGATGTTACAATTCTATAAAGGATCATCCAGCCTGGTATCAAACACCATTCACCGTGCTTGAAGCTTACATAAGGCCCAGGTATAAGTACTTCGATAAGTATGTCCTAATTTCATTGATTTGGGTCATTAAAAGTTATCTTTGAGGATAGTTGATAGTCTGCCACTACTTTCTGAAATGGTATCCTCAGTTATGTCACAATTGTTCGCTTTTTTCGTGCAAACAGTTAGTCATCATCTTTATGTCTCTCCAGATTCCCGGGACTCGGCTACAGTGGTGTGATCAACAATATGCTTCTCCCACGACGGTATCCACGACTGGTGCCGAGAGGTATATAACTAATCCATCCCTCTCATGTTTTATTTCACCACTCGCCATCTCAGAATTACTCATTGTCAAGATTGAAAGGATGGTATATCGCAGCTTCATGTTAGTAATTTGCAGCTCTTATGCTAACCACTGACCTAACATATGTACTGAGACTTAAAATTTTACTCGAAAGAATGCGCATGCGATATTGGTAAGTACGTGGTAGCAGTAGGGGTTGGCGTTCTGTGATAACACCCACTTGCATTCGGCAATCAAAGAGCTATTAGCCTAGAAATACTGTTTGAGAATTTTATGCTCGGTTTAATTTTCAATGGAAACCCATGATCAAGGACTGGTGTCGTTGAGGAACTCGGTATGTCTGACGATGGGTGGATGTAAGTTAGTTGGAACGCTCGCTGTCCCAACCACTCACTGGCACCCCCGAACTTATGTAATATACCACTGGTATTTTTCATCCTTGATTATGTTCGAATGAACGATTATCTCACAAAAACATTCCAGCCTTTTATAATCGAAAAAAAGGCTATTCACGTCTCCTACGGATTCGGAAAGGGTTGGAATCAAGCGGAATCGTATTGACCGTCTGCTAATCCTGGCTTGCCGAATGACGTGCGGATCATGAGCTGTCTCAATCTCTATCATAAGGGCGCACATATAACGGGCGAAGGACAAGAAGCCTAGTTCTTAATGTAGATCAGGGTCCCTGTGCAGAGCGCCACTTCCCAACCCCACGAATCCTTAAGAATTCGAAATCATACTGGCTATAATGACTGCTATTGATTACCAAAATACATAGATCCACGAGTTACTATGTCTTTCCAGATATTGAGGACGAGGAATTTCCTCCTAGATGGAGAGGGGTAACACTGGTGCGGGTACGAACGTTCTACGTACTACCTTGTGCCACACGTTTACCCCGCTTTAAAAAACCTCGTAAACTTTCGCACTGATTTTGGAGTACGCTTGATGGCCCACGGAGTCCCCTCGATTCGGCCTCATCCAGCCAGTTCCACACATGAAATGGAGTTTGTCTCTAATTTCCATTTCACCTTCGCAACCTAAATGGAAAAGCTAACGACTCATGGCTACTAGAGAGCACCACGATCCAGACCTAGTGGAACAAATAGGTTTGTTCCTGGCCCTTCTGGTATACGTACCCTAACTGCGGAGAAGTTTACGCAGCGATCTGCTTTTACTCTTCTCGGTTTTTACGCCACAAATTTTCAAGATAATACGGTGGCCTCACTACTGTCTTCCACTCAATCACATTTATTCTTGTCTCAAATCACCAGAAAAATCTACAGTTTGGTACCTTCAACATCAATGTAAGATATTCGGTCCGGACCAGGTTCAGTTTATAATTAGTTAGAAAGCGCTGGACTGCCCACTTGATTTGATTCTTCTGTCGGAACTCACCGCTGTGTCTGGCCATTGACGCTGGTGATCACAGGAACAATGCGTGCGAGCTTAAATAAAACAGAAACAGGTCAGGATTTCGATTGAATTCCCTCAGACCGTAAATGCAGCGGTCGAAGATCCTTCCCGTTGAGCTCCCTGGAGTACTGTCAGTGCCCAATCACCCCCTGGCTCTCAATGCATCTACCCAACATCTCCCAGGGCTGTCCAGCGACGAACACTTCGACAGCATCGCCTCACCTCACCTGGAGTATGCATCAACACAGCATTCATCGATACAGAAAATGCTTCCCACCGTTTACGCAGAGACGCGTGAGTGAAGTGTTTTCCCTTTACTCGTACTGTCGCTGGGTCAACTCATTTACTTGATAATTGACCGACTGTACCCCCTAAGACCTTTCCGCCGATAGTTCAACAAGATATCGCACTGCAACCAATGAAGCTCACGCATACCGGCGCCCGAACTATACTCATGTCGATCTCGCTCGTAAGTGAATGTTATACCTATGGCATAGCTGTATGCTCATCCACGACGATAACGGACTCAATAGAGAATAATGATCAAGGACATAACACTACATATACCGGTGTGTGTCTGTGCTCTGCCATCATGCCTTCCCCAAACCTCTCACAGACTCATCGCTACAAACATTCGATTTGAGCTTGTTTGAGCCGCCTCTCGAAAACATATTAACTCCATATACGTCAGCAACTCTGGTTGAAACTGGCGGTTCGCAAACTTGTTGGTAAATTGTGACGTCCGCGACTCGATGTATTGATTCTCGACAGATTCATCCTCTTCCCCGTTCCCCGACACTCCAACACCATTCTCCGCTATGGAAACAAACCGTTGGTTATTTTAATTTGGGAATATATGAAGATCCACTGAAGTTGCCACTGTATCCATAGATCATTCGCCATCTCTTTTCATCAGCGGATTGTTTCATGCTCATTCAACCACCGGCAACTTATTCACTGACAACAATAGTAACCCATCTCAAGGATACCCTTCGCATTCCTCTGCCGGTTCCTTGACGATTACTGAAACCGCGAGCTCACAGTGGTCCCTCGAGAATAGCTCGAGCGTGCAAATCTCCAATCCAAATGAGCTACCTTCAGATCCACGTCAATCGGCCCTTCAATTATTCATCCCTGAGAAAGCTCAACCCATTAGAGCGCAACATGGATGGGCCGTAGGAACCATCGGTCTGTGCTTCTGCTGTGTGGTTTAGCGCATGTAAACATTTTTCCTACTTTCAGGAAATGAAGCTCACTCAATGGTTGATGTTTCGAGAGATTCTGCGAGTTCTTCAGGTAACGTTGGTGAGTGGCATCGACGTTCGTCTTGCCACATATAATTGTATGGACACAGTATCGGCGGGTACTGAGGAAAGGATTTTCCCAGATCTTTCTGAAGCATGTGCGTGTGTCGCCTGCTCGATATTCATGCCACTGATTCGACGATGGCCAACAAACCAGCCCCTAGTCCCAGTTTTTCCACAAGATCCTTGATCGCCCCTTCGTCTCCAAGCACATACGGTGGTGCGTTGTTTTTTGGAACAGTTACTATGATTATTTTGGGGCTGAAAGTAACTGAAGTTCCTAATCACGACGTTCCAAGTCAAAACGCTGCGAAAGGCTGGAGTCTTGTGTCCGTCTTTCCGACACTACCACCTACACCGAGGTACCTCGGCGCGGACACTCCATTCGGTACGCAAGCGCCCAGAGATATATAGACTCATCCATTTTAATTCACCCTGTGTTTCATTTGTACTTTAGGTAGACCAGGTGCGGGCAGCTCCAGCAGCTGGCACAACCCATCTCTGCCTATCAATGGCACACCCCCCGAGCACAACTTTGTACTTATACCTGGGAGAAGGAGTATGGAGGATGTGGACGCACTGACAAAGCAGGTTTTCATACGTAACACTCGCAAAACACGTTGGGTATGCACGGACTGGCCAAATTGTACGTTCGGTGGAACCAAGGCGTCCTTACCCAAGAGTCGCTGCAATGCACGTGCCCATGTGCGGAAGGACCATTTCAGGGAAGACAAGGTATATCGGTGCAGTGTTACAGACTGGTAAGCCAGATGTTCTTGTGGTTTGTGGGTTACTTAGTATTCGGTACTTCGTCAGCGGCGCTGAATTCTTAAGGATTGACGACGCACGTGCACACATGAGGAAAAGGACAGGTATATCAATAACTGTGAGTCGTGAGTCTACCAGCTATCTATTTTTCAGGCATTGACGATCTTCTGGGCCCCAGTAAGGTTGCGATGGTGTGAAATAGACACCTCCAAGGCGAATACCAATGGCGAATACTCAAGTAGGCCCGCTTTACAAAGATACAACTATTATTGCCAACAAATTCAATAGTCCTTCCTCCTTCGGACGGACGGACAGACGTCTACGACTAGTCCTTATAATATGTTGCGTATTCTTACACTCATCAAGCCCATTAAGCAAAGCTTTCAAATCAATGGCTAGTTCACATTCAACATCATAGGAACATGGGGATAGAATGGACGACCAAAACGGGACATAACCTAGAAGAAGGGCGGGCTCTCGCCAAAAGCATCAACTCTCATTTTTAACATCATCTTTGGATCACCTCATATTTACCCCTTTCATCTCTCGACCCAGCGGGACGAGGGTCATGTAATTCTTTACCCCCATTGCAGAAGTGCGGAGGGTGATGTTTCCTAAATCTTATCTTTAGATCATTTAGATCGCCTGTTCGTAATTTAGTATGATATCAGATACTTACTCCGTGGAAGCTCGATATTGGCAGATAATCTGCGTTTGCATGAATTGTCATAGCTACCCATCATGCATCATGTACCTGATCGTCCAACCAGCATTCGGGAAAATTGCGAACTTAGAATTATCATCCATGTGATTGCGATTTACACTTTCACCCTGAAAGGATACATATTCAAGCCCAGTGAAAAGGCCCTAGTTAAAATAACTGGGTCCATCCTGTTTTGGAATTACTGAGGAACCCTTTTAGATCATGAGGGTCTCCCAGGGAGGGAAAAAATGGGTATGTGTAAGCCTGTTGTCAATTAGGCTCACTGGTGCGGTTACACTGCTTGACAGGACCATGGTAGATACATTGCATGAGCTACAGATGTTTCTAGATAGTGCTGTGCTTATCGATTGGTCAATAGCCTTTAGATATGTTTCCTATCTAGACACCCCTGTGTCAAAAACTGCCTTTGGCCTGTTATCTTTTTAACAGAACAAGGTCAGTAACAACAAATGTGGTCAAGGAACCCTTCTGACAAAGCTGGAAGTGTTAGCGACGATGTATGCAAAGTGTACAAGCTAAGACAGCAAGAGAAATGGCACCATGAGGGTGCCTACTTGTTGAAACTGGGGAAAGAGAAGGGAATTGAAAGAAAAATGCAGAGTTTACTTAGCAGACAAAACTTGGCGATGCTAGCGACGTTGTTGCCAGAGATAGAGAGATAGAGATAAAAGGATAATGAGCTCAAATAGTCATTAGACTCGTTGTATAACTTTGATGTGTAGAAGACACCAAGTAAAGAGAGAGTGAAGACGTATGATAATAGAACTAGAGAAATACATGTGTTCTTATCCTACTGTTTTATATTAAATGTGTTCGCTGACGTTGGATAGAGACCATGTGGAATGTATGCCAAATGGCAATGGATGTATGTAAGCAAAATAACGAATGTCAGGAAGAAAGGAAGTTTTAGCATGGAAGTAATAAATGGGAAGAGAGAGAATAAGGGTTAGACAAGACAAGAAGAAGGTACTAGCCAAATGGAGGTATTATCCCAAACCTATCTGTATAGCTCCTGTAGTTGTTGATGTTAACATCTGCTGATACTGGAGCCACATATATTGATGATTGGTTGCTAGGTTGAGTGATCTGACCTCAGGGCGAATGTCGCTAGTGTCCGTAGCCTCAATACATTGTGGAGAAGATGGCAATAGCCACTTGATAAGTGGTACTAAGTGTTGGATCATGACAGTAGCCCCCCTTCTAGCTCGGAGCCCCAGTGACGCATATAAGAAATTGTCCTGCCTTGTCAAGCTGTGGAGTGGTCTGTGCATGGCCAAATAGGTGTTGAGAGGCGTGCTAGCAATAATGTAGCCTGGTCTGTGTGCGGTACACATTGACAGGATAAAAGCAGGTGCCTCCTTCAATGATTCCTCATTCTGCTCCAAATGGCACTGTCCTTTAGCAACATTCTCAAACAGTTCCAGACAAAGGTATTAACCGAACCCGACCAACGCAAGGAACTCCTTGAAGAAATCGACATGTGGGTGAAGGAATTGGAGGGTATTGATGTAAGTTAATGAATTTTGTCGATTTATCGCTAACAATTTTGGTAACAGGATGAGTTATCGGATGCGATGGAGGCTCAATTGTCGATACAGCCAAACTTCAAGATACCGGCAGAGGTGATGAAGATTTGAGGAGATGTGGAGGCAGCAAAGTTGTGGTTATCGATGATGAATGTAAGTTTTTGGCATCACTTTGTGTCCTTTATAGTTCCTAACTGAAGTTGATAGGGGGATTTAAGGCGGCGTCACCAAATCCATTAGCGAGTCCAGTGGTAGTCCTTAGCAGCCCTCACATCGATGAGTCGTCGGTGATTGTACCAAAACCGATGATGACCGCTCCTCTCTTCAGCAAGGGAGCATTGACAGACAACACATCAACAGAGGCGATCAACAAGCTAGCCAACGACTCCATTGCCATTGTTTTGAGGAAGGATGTGAAACTCCTTGGTGGGGTTGGAATTGCAGTACGCATCGCATAGTGATGCTGGTTGAGTATGGCAAAGGATCAGCATGCCATCTAGCGGGGGTGGTGTACGTCAATGTGAGTATCTTTCTCTTTTTCTTGATTCCTTCATTGATAATGCTTGGTAGGATGTTGTTGTCGAGAATCCGACAAAGTGTCAGTTGTGCAAGCGACGGGGGTACTGGTGTTATGGTCTGCCTGGATGTGTATGTGGGCAGTGTTGCCGCGACAGTAAACAGTGTAGTCTAAACTGTAAGTTCACCAGTTTCCTTGCAGTTTGTGAGCATTCGTTGACATTGTTCTCTGTAGCCAAGCGATTGCCAAAGCCTCTGTCGTGACCACAGCAGCTAAAGGTAAGGCCATTGTCGAATCGTTGGTTGCAATCCCTTGTTGCCGGTCTCCTTCTCCAGCCATTGACGGCCCATCCCATCTCCCCTCCTATCCTCACATAGCCCCCGTTCATTCTCAACCACCGTGCAATGCAAAGTGGTCTCACAATGTTATCAACAATTCTTTGGCCAACGAGTCCCCTCTTTGCATGCCAAAACAGCATTGGTTGGATGTCATCGGAAGTGGCATCTTACAGATTCTCCAGGAATTGATGGTAGAGGGTGCTGGTAAGATGGATAGTCTGGCAAAGCAATGGATAGTCACCAATAATGCTGTGATGCAGGTGCAGAGGGAGATGCTAGAAGTGCAGGCTTGGATGAGGAAGATAAATAAGACTTTAGAAACATTTTTGTAAAGAAATAATAGGAGGAGTGTGAAGAGCAAAAAGTAACATAGAAAAAGTTCTTGTTTGAAATTAAAATAGTCACTTCTAGAACATACTTAAAACGCAAAGCATTTTGATTAAAAGAAAAGGAAAGTTTTGTGAACAAGGAGTGTGAAAAAAAAAGACTTGTCAGATGTCTTGTGTGATCGTTGTTGTGTCAGAACGGATTTCGACACCATTGCTAAGACTATCATCATGTAGCGCTTTGTATTAAATGAAATTTAGGGTGAAGGGTTGATTTAAAGAAGAGGATTAAGGTTGAGGCTTATCAGGATAAGTGTTGTGAAACACCTTGACAGGTTTCAGTGCATGTTGAAGATTGTTGGAGTATTCCCAGCTTGTCACATCACTAGTGTGTTCATAGCCTTTCCATTCGACAAGGTATTGAACACATTTCCTTCATCGGCAGGAGTCTAAAATGTGGCCAACTTTGTATTCAAGAGAATCCTTAACTTCAACAGGAGGTGGAGGGTCAGGATTGCAATTTCGGATAAGACTTGGCATCACAGGTTCTAGTAGCGATACATGGAAGATGGGTGAATTTTCTGTAATGCTAGTGGTAAGCTGAGTGGAAACGCATGTGACAACACCTTTTCAACTATAGGGTAAGGTCCTAGCTGTCAGTGATCAAGCTTCTTGGAGGGTTGCTTGGTTCAGATGTTTCAGCTGTCCAGCCAGACTTCATCACCAACATTCAGTTTGGGAATCACTATGTTTCGATTGTCAGTTGATGTTCAATACTGTTCCAAGGTCACCTTGATTTGTTTGCAGAGATACTGGTGTAATTCCTTTAAGTCTACAGCCATTTGATGAGCAGTTTCCGACTGAACAGTGTCAAGGGAAACTTCGAGGTTAGGATGGAAGCCTTTATTCACAAAGAATGGGGTGACCTGTGTTGCTGAATGCGAAGTGTTGTTGTATGTGAATTCGGCAAGGGGGAGGAGATGTGACCAATCGTCTTGTTGATAGTTAACATAAATCCAAACATACTGTTCAAGGATTTGGTTAAGTCATTTGGTCTGTCCATTGGTTTGGGAGTGATAGGCTGTTGATAAGTTGGCCTTGATGTTGAGAAGCTGGCATAACAATTGCCAGAAACAGGAGGTAAAGTGTTTGCCACGATCGGAAACAATGTTGGATGGTGTGCCATGTTTAGAGAAGACATGTTGAAGAAAAAGAATGGCTATGTTGTTGGCATCAATGTCATGGTACGTGGGGATGAATAAACCCATCTTTGTTAGTCTATCGATGATGACTAGGATCGTGTCGAATCCGTTGGATAGAAAAATCCTTCAATAAAATCCATCGAGATGGAATCCCAAGGTCATTCTCCAATTGGTAAGAACTTGAGTGGTCCAAATGGATTGTAGACTTTGCATTGCGACAAGGGGTACAAGCCTTGACATAGTCAGTGACGAAAGCGATGATTTTTTGCCAATAGTATCACCGTCGAATGTTGTTAATAGTCTTGCTGATTCCTGGGTGTCCCGATAGTCGATGGTCATGGCAAGATCTGAGGATGTCAAGTCAAAGATCCTGGTGGTCTGGCACGTAGTACAGACCATTATACCGAAGGAAATCACTGTCTGTCGATAAGGACCATTGGTCGGGTTGATCATTGGCAGGTGGTAACTTCTGTCGGAGTCTCTGTATATGCGTTTGGGAGAAGGGGTCCAAACAAATTCCTTGCTTAATGGAGGAAAGAAGGGAGGCTGACTCGGGTACTATGGCTCGCAGAAGTAACTGTCCAGCCTTGAACATGGTCTGAAAGTTATGAGGATTAGCTTCTGCATAGTTGCTACTCCCCCCTTTAGGGTACATGTTGCCACGACGTGTGAGTGCATCTGGTTTTGTTCCAAGCTGTCCGGTGCAATAGTGAATGATGTAGTTGAATCCTGAAAGATATTCCGACCAGTGAGCTTAGCGATGGGTGAGTTAGTTTGTCATCGCAAAGTATTTGAGGTTTTTGTGGTCGGATAGGACAAGGACAACATGGGTAGCACCTTCGAGGTAGTTTTGTCAAAAACTGCCTTTGACCTGTTATCTTTGACAAAACAAGGTTAGTAACAACAAATGTGGTTAAGGAACCCTTCCGACGAAGCCGAAAGTGTTATCGATGATGTATGCAAAGTATACAGATTAAGACAGTCAAGGGAATTGGTGCCGTGATGGTGCCTACTTGTCGAAACTGGAATAGAGAAAGGATTTGAAAGAAGAAAGTAGAATTGACTTAGCGGATGAAGTTCTAGCGATGCTATCGACATTGATTGTGTCGAGAATGGAGAAAGATAGAGATAAGAGGATAATGAGTTCAGCATAGTCGTTAGACTTTTCGTTTGACTTAGATGTGTAGATGACACCAAGTAAAGAGAGGGGGAAGACTTATGATAATAGAACTAAAGAAATACATGCGTTCTACCCTACTGTTTTATACTGAATGTATTCACCGATGTTGGACAGATACCATGTGGACTACATACTAAATGGCGTTATAACTGTTGTGGTGATTGATGTTCCTATCTTCTGTTATTAGAGCCGCATATATCGTCGATCGGTTGTTAGGTTGGGTGATCTGATCTTGGACGCTGATTGTCGCTAGTGTCGCTAGTGTCGGTAAGACATGGAGGGGGGTAACAACAGTGATACATGTCGTTAGGTGTCGGATCATGACAGTAGCCCCCTTTCTAGTTCGGAGCCCCAGTGACAAATACGGGGAGTCGTTGTGGTTTGTCGGATAGCTTTGTGGTCCGTGCACGACCTGATAGGCATTGAGAGGCGTACCACCGATAATGTGACCTGGTCCGTGCGCAGCATGCATTGTTAACATAAAAGCGAGCACAATCCTGAACGAGTCTTCATTTGGTTTCCAATGGTGCCTTCCTTCAACACCCTATTAAGACAGTTCCAGACCAAGGCATTGACTGAGCCTGAGCAATGCGAAAACCTCCTTGAAGAAATCGGGATGTGGGTGAAGGAAATGGAGGGGATTGATGTGAGTGGGACCACTTCCTGCTAATTTCTGTCGCTAATAGATGTCGGTAACAGGACGAGCTATTGGATGCGATGGAGGCTCAACACTACAAAAGACGCTCACTGCACACGCGCCTATCATCATCAGCTTTCGCCAGACCATCATCTGCTGTGCTACCTCCAGTCCGCCAGACATATCATCTCCACACTCATTCTATTTTTCATCAATTCTATTTTCAATATGCCATCCAGCATTGCCGCCACCACGTCCCATGATTCGTTTCAGATGACCGCCAAGCCAGACATACACGTTGGACCACGCGTTGAACTTCCTAGTCAGTGTTCTCCCCTTGATGTTCATTTGTCCAGTCCTCCTCCACAAGTCGCACATCGTCGGTACTATCCCCTATATGTCGAATCTCCTGAAGGCCCATACCGAATATTCCCCTCATATCCTCCTTATCACATTCATGATTGCATATGGGTATTCGATCAAACCTTCCATGCTCCCTTCTACGTCATCGGTTTTGACCCAAACTTCGAACCAGTGAATGGTTGGCATCGTATCATCCTCAGGAATAACTGGTACATCAAAGAGCACGGACCAGGAACAGAGATTTGCTACGGTTATGTGCCTAAGGACTTCGTCAAGAAGGGCTCGTCTTCGTTCCCTCTCTGGAGGAAATTCGTATCCAAGTGTCGTGATTGGTTCACATGTTTCTGAGTCGTCATCAAGTCACATGACTCACTTACTCATCTTCGGAGATATTTGACAAGCAACTGGAATCCTATTGGACGGCTATGACTCATTTTCATCACCTGACTCACTCGCTTCTTGGCTGTACTTCTATTTCCAATTGTTCCACATGGTCTATTGTCTATGACTCACTTCTATTCTATTTCTGGCTTCTATTTCCAATTCGCTGCCACATTTCTAGTCATTTTTCGACCACCTGATTCATTTTTCCATTTCCTTACAAACCACCTTCCTATTTTGGTTTTCTGCCTCTCGCCATTAGTCATTTCTCCTGTCTGCTGTCGATGACATCGTTGTATGGCATACTCGCATCGTTTGTTGTTCTGCTCATGTATATAAGGCCTGTTTCGCCCTTAGTGTACCCCAATTCACCTCTTTCAGTTGGATTCACTCGTCTAAGTCTCAAGTCTAAGTCTTCTAAGTCTACTACTACTACTACGTCTACGTCAAGGCCAGCTTTGTCAATCACGTGACATTTGCTGTTGTATCTCGTCTACGCTTACGTCAGCGTATTACGTCATCATCTTCGTCACTGCTACGTCCTCATCTTCGTCTTTGTTCTACCTTTGTTGCTGCTGATAGCAAAGCGCACTGAGCCGAACACCAGTGTAAGTAGCCGTGCAACGACGACACCGCTACCCACTGTCTTTTGGATCCATTTCCGAAAGTAAACCGACACCGTGTATTTCTTTGTTGACTTCTGCAATAGGGTGTCGTGGTCGAGAACAAAAAGAAATGTGAGATGTGTGAACACTGCGGTTATCAGTGCTACGGGTTGCCAGGATGTGCATGTGGGCAATGCTGTCACAATGGAAAACAATGCAGTCTAAATTGTAAGTCCATGGTTTGTTTTTGGTTGCCATTGCTAATATCGTCTTGTATAGCCAAATGCGCCAAAGGGAAGGGTAAGGCTGTCGTCGCTTCATCCAAGAGCATAGGACGCCTCATATCCGTGTCGCCTATTATCGCTGGGCCTTCCTCCCTACCCCTTATCCCCTCTACCCATTGGCAACCCTCTCGCGATGTTAAACGCCCTCTCGACCTCGTGCCAAACTTGTCGCCAGGGGATTCACCTATTCGCCCTTTGAAGCGACTTCGTCTCGACGTCATTGGAAGCGGCACCTTGCAAAGCTTGCAGGACTCAATGGTGGAAGGGGCTGATCAGATGGATAAGTTAGCGCAACAGTGGATTATCGTTAATAATGCAGTAATGGGGGTTCAAAAGGAGATGTTGGAGGTTCAGGCATGGATGAGAGACACCAATAAGAAGTTAGAAAAGTTGTTATGAAGGAGTAATAAGGAGAGTGTGAATAAGAAAAGCTTCTCTTTGAAATTAAAAATAGTCGCCTTAAGAAATATTATCTGAATGAAAAGCATTTTTGTTTTAATTAACAGAGAATGAAAGTCTTTTTGGAAGAAAGAGTGTGAAAAACAACTGCTCAGATGTCTTGTGCGATCGATGTTGCTTCAGAAAGAATTCCCATGCCGTGCTAGGACTATCATCATGTAGCGCTTTGTATTAAATGAAATTTAGGGTGAAGGGTTGATTAAAAGAAGAGGATTAAGGTCGGGGCTTATCAGGATAAGCCTTGTGAAATGCTTTGACAGGTTTCGGTGCATGTTGAAGGTTGTTGGAATATTCCCAACTTGTTGTGTCGCTAGTGTGTTCATAGCCTTTCCATTCGACAAGATATTGTACGCGTTTCTGTCGTCATTGGGAATCCAGAATGCGACCAACTTCGTATTCGAGGGAATCCTCAACCTCGACAGGTGGTGGAGGGTCCGGATTGCGGTTTCGGATTAGACTTGGGGTCGCAGGTTCTAATAGCGATACATGGAAGATGGGATGAATCTTCTGTAATGCTAGTGGTGCTGAGTCGAAGCGTGTGCGACGACACCTTTTTGACTATAGGATAAGGTCCCAGCTGTCGGTGATCAAGTTTCTTGGACGGTCGCTTGGTTTGGATGTTTTGGCTATCCAACCACACTTCGTCACCAACTGTCAGCTTTGGAATTGCTGTGTTTTGATTGTCGGTTGATGTCCGATCCTGTGCCAAAGTTATCTTAATTTGTTTGTGGAGGTACTGGTGTAATTCCTTTAAGTCTACAGCCATTTGGTGAGCAGTCTCCGACAGAACAGTATCAAGGGAAACTTTGAGGTTAGGGTGGAAGCCTTTATTCGCAAAAAATGGGGTGACCTGTGTCGCTGAATGCGAAGTGTTGTTGTATGTGAATTTGGCAAGGGGGAGGAGATGTGACCAGTTGTCTTGCTGATAATTAACGTAAATCCAAATGTACTGTTCAAGGACTTGGTTGAGCTGTTCGGTTTGTCCATCTGTTTGGGGATGATAGGCCGTTGATAAGTTGGCCTTGATGTTGAGAAGCTGGCATAACGATTGCCAGAAACAGGAGATGAAGTGTTTGCCACAATCAGAGATAATGTTGGATGGTGTGCCATGTTTAGAGAAGACATGTTGAAGGAAAAGAATGGCTACGTCTTCGGAATCAATGTCACGATACGTGGGGATGAATAAACCCATCTTTGTTAGTCTATCGACAATGACCAGGATGGTGTCAAATCCGTCGGATAGCAGAAGTCCTTCGATAAAATCCATCGAGATGGAAGCCCAAGGTTGTTCTCCAATTGGTAAGAACTTGAGAGGTCCAAATGGTTTGTGGTGAATAGATTTTGTGTTCCGACAAGGGGTACAAGATTTAACATAGTCAGTGACAAAGGCGATGATTTTTGGCCAATAGTATCGTCGTCGAATGTTGTTAATAGTTTTGCTGATTCCTGGGTGTCCCGATAATCAATGGTCGTGGCAGGATCTGAGTATGTCGAGTCGAAGGTCCTGGTGGTCTGGGACATAGTATAGACCATTATACAGAAGGAAATCTCCACCTGTCGATAAGGACCATGGGTCAGGGAGGTCGTCGCCAGGTGGTAATTTCTGTTGGAGTCTCTGTATATGCGTCTGTGCAAAGGGGTCCGTATGAATTCCTTGCTTGATGGAGGAAAGAAGGGAGGCTGAGTCCAGTACTATGGCTCGCAGAAGTAACTGTCCAGCCTTGAACATGGTCCGGAAGTTATGAGGATTAGCTTCTGTATAGTTGCTACTCCCCCCTTTAGGGTACACGTTGCCACGACGTGTGAGTGCATCTGGTTTTGTTCCAAGACATCCAGTGGGATAGCAAATAATGTAGTTGAATCCCGAGAGATATTCCGACCATCGAGCGTGCCGACAGGTAAGTTGCTTTGTCATCACAAAGTATTTGAGATTTTTGTGGTCAGATAGGACAAGGACTACATGGGTAGCACCTTTGAGGTAGTTTCTCCATTGTTTGAAGGCCTCGAAGATGGTGAGCAGTTCCTTATCATATATCTCATAGTTCAATTCAGCTGGGTTCATGCTTCGCGAATAGAAAGCAATAGGATGGATATCACCGTCGTCGGGAGAGATTTGAGAGATGATCGTGGCAACGGCATAGTTGGATGCGTCGGTTTCAACAACAATAGGGTTATTGGGGTCAAAATGAGTGAGGATTGGAGCCTTAGTGAATGCGAGTTTGAGGTGTTCAAACGCATCATTTTGTGGTGTATTCCATGTGAATGGGGTATCCTTACGCATCAGTCACGTTAGTGGAAGGACAATATTGGAGAAACGAGCAATGAAGCGTCGGTAGAAATTGGCGAAACCCAAAAAACATTGGACATCCTTCAGGGTTTTGGGTGTCAGCCAATCTTTGATTGCATCTGTTTTCGCAGGGTCCATTGATACGCCAGTTGGTGATACGATAAATCCTAAGAATTCGACGGAAACAGAGTGAAAGATGGACTTCTTGGGTTTGATATGAAGGTTATTGGCTCTAAGACGAGTGAGTATCTGCCGAACGTGTTTCTGATGGTCATCGATGTTGTTGGAAAATACTAGAATGTCATCCAGGTAGACTACAACAAAGCGATCAGTCATATCTTGAAAGATATCGTTCATAAAATGCTGAAATGTCGTGGGAGAGTTTGTGAGACCCATCAGCAGTACTAAAAACCCGAAGGCTCCATATTGGGTGCAAAAGGCTGTTTTCCATTCGTGGCTGGGTTTAAGCCTAACATTATAATAACCAGCATGGAGATCAAATTTGGTGTAGATTTTCACTGATTTGAGCTGGTCGATAAGGTTACCGATGAGGGGGATCAGATAGCGATTCTTGACCATGATCTTGTTGAGAGCGCGATAGTCTACAACGAGTCGAAGGCCCCCATCTTTCTTCTTAGTGAATAGTACTGGTGCTCCACCAGGGGAAATCGATGGTCGGATGAAGCCCTTTCCAAGCATATCGTCTAGAAATTTGCATAGGGCTTCCAATTCTACTCCTGACATTGGGTATATTGGCCCATGGGGTAGCGGTTTGTTGTCTTCAATTTCAATCTTGTGGTCGTAAGACCTATGAGGTGGGACAGCCTTTGCTTCTTGTCTGGAAAAGACGTCAACAAAATCGAGGTATTCATTGGGTACAACCTTGGCAAGCAGTTCTGCTTCGTCTGTCGGTAAGACTTCGCCATGAAGTAGCGATGTTGGAGCGGGTTTGTGCAAACTAGCAAGTAAATGTTCAGCGTTGGATGTAGGTAGTGATGGAATAAAATGGAAAGAGTATATGGTTTCTCCTGCATTTATGAGTCTCCTGAATGCAGCAGCACCAACAAGGGTGATTTTTGGAACTTTGCGTGTTCTTATATCGGTAATGAATCCGTCAGGAAAAGGTAATGGGTCAGGAAAAGTAGTGGGCATATTTGTATCGATTGGCGACCGGAAGATAGAGGAGTTGGATTGAGAGAGATTGGGTTTCGAAAGGATACCGATGGTGGCGATATAATTGCCGAAGAACCAGGGACTGTCGAAGGGGGCGACCCTGAAGAAGTGTGGAGTTCTGGGATGGTATTGAAAACCAAAGGTAGTGTCAATTGGATGTCCTGAGTGGTTGTGATACAAGACATGGCGGTAGTCATCATCGGAAGCATTGAGCTCATGCCAGATTGGAAATGAAGTGACATTGAAGCCCAGTCAATTGTTGGGTTCGTGGCTTTTAGCCAGGGAAGACCTAGGACGATTGGAGCTGATGGATGAAGTTGAGTAATGAGAAGTGATAGAGATTGAGATGACAAATTGGGAAAGGAGATAGTAGTTTTAATGTATTTGTGGATGAAACCGCTAGTGGCAGGTTTTCTATTGAATAGACATAGAGAGACTGGTTGTGAAAGAGATTGTTGAGCTGTCAGAAGTTGTGTCGCTAATTGTACATCGATAAAATTTGATGTTGCCCCAGAGTCTATGAGAGTAGGTACAGGATCAGAATGATTGGAGAGAGTTAGATGAATGATGAATGAAAAATTGGATTGAGATACAAGTCCTGACCGTAATTGTACAGAGGGAATTGTGTGCAGGTGTGCCATGCAACCCATTGTGCACATGTTGGATGGGTTGCTGATTAGTTTTCCACCGAGGATTGAGGTTCCTCATCTATAACATCTTTGATTGTTGCCAATTGAGGTTCTGCAGAAATGGTGAAGGTGGCTCGTCCTGACACTTGTTGTGGGCTCGGTCGGTGGTCGTGGAAGTGGGGTTGCTATTGGATCAATGGAGTTCGATGAGGTTGAGCAAACAGAGGTCAGAGAGCGATTGGTGGTTTATGTTGCATACATGCGGTCCCCAGACGAGGATAAGGGGATCCGTATTCATGCATCCAGGACGTGGTGTTGGGCCAAAAGATATTCAATGCTACTGCTATATACGGGCGAGTGATTGCTTGTTGAGTTAGCATATAGAGTTCTGAATCCGAACGTGCAGGTGTTGGGATTGGTGGATGTGAGGAAGATGAGAGCGATGACATAGTTGCCGACGGATGTGGCAGTCGTGTTGGTTGACTATTGAGAGGTTCTAGAGTGATACCAGCCCTTTGCGCTCGCGTACAAGCTTGCACTAGTTGTGCTCGAGTTGTGACAAGATGTCTCTGCTGATCGCTTATCAGTGCTTCAGTCTGGCGAAGATTCTTACTAAGTTGTCCAAGTTCGGCTTCCTCTTGTCCCATTGTCCGAGGTAATACCGACACCGATTGATGTGGGATGATGACATATGTGGGGGGAGGTCTGGAATAAAGCCAGGTGTAATATATGCGCCAGATTGGTGCTCTTGGGATGCTGTCGAATCAATATGTGGGAAGGGTGCTGATCCTCTATTTGGTAAAGGTAGTGGTGTGATGGTGGGTCCTTGGGAACAAGTTCAGATATGATCAATAGGAGAGTATCGGGGGTGACCCAATGAGTCGATTGTCTGATCTGACATACTTGAGAGAGAGAAACTGGGAGAAGGATTTTGACTAGTAGGTATTAGTTCTATTATACTGTCAAAAACTGCCTTTGACCTGTTATCTTTGACAAAACAAGGTTAGTAACAACAAATGCAGTTAAGGAACCCTTCCGACGAAGCCAAAAGTGTTATCGATGATGTATGCAAAGTATACAGATTAAGACAGTCAAGGGAATTGGTGCCGTGATGGTGCCTACTTGTCGAAACTGGAATAGAGAAAGGATTTGAAAGAAGAAAGTAGAATTGACTTAGCGGATGAAGTTCTAGCGATGCTATCGACATTGATTGTGTCGAGAATGGAGAAAGATAGAGATAAGAGGATAATGAGTTCAGCATAGTCGTTAGACTTTTCATTTGACTTAGATGTGTAGATGACACCAAGTAAAGAGAGGGGGAAGACTTATGATAATAGAACTAAAGAAATACATGCGTTCTACCCTACTGTTTTATACTGAATGTATTCACCGATGTTGGACAGATACCATGTGGACTACATACTAAATGGCGTTATAACTGTTGTGGTGATTGATGTTCCTATCTTCTGTTATTAGAGCCGCATATATCGTCGATCGGTTGTTAGGTTGGGTGATCTGATCTTGGACGCTGATTGTCGCTAGTGTCACTAGTGTCGGTAAGACATGGAGGGGGGTAACCACAGTGATACATGTCGTTAGGTGTCGGATCATGACAAGTTTCTCCATTGTTTGAAGGCCTCAAAGATGGCGAGGAGTTCTTTGTCATATATCTCATAGTTAAACTCAGCTGGATTCATGCTTTGCAAATAGAAAGTGATAGGATGGATATCACCATTGTTGGGAGAAATTTGGGAGATGATTGTGGCAATGGCATAGTTGGATGCATCGGTTTTGACAACAATAGGGTTGTTGGGGTTGAAATGAGTGAGAATTGGGGCCTTAGTGAAGGTGAGCTTGAGGTGTTTGAAAGTGTCATTTTGTGGTGTATTCCATGCAAATGGGGTATCTTTATGCATAAGTCATATCAGTGGAAGTACAATGTCGGAGAAACAAGTGATGAAACATCAGTAAAAGTTGGCAAAACCCAAAAAGGACTGAACATCTTTAAGGGTTTTGGGTATTGGCCAGCCTTGAATTGCTTCTGTTTTGGCAGGATCCATTGATACACTGGCTGGCAACATGATGAAACCTAAGAATTCGACAGAAATAGAGTGGAAGATGGATTTCTCGGGCTTGATATGAAGGTTATGTTCCCTGAGACGAGTGAGGACCTTTCAAACGTGTTCCTGGTGATCGTCAATATTGTTGGAAAATACTAGAATGTCATCCAGGTAGACTACAACAAAGCGATCAGTCATATCTCAAAGAATATTGTTCATAAAATGTTGAAACATTTCCGGAGAGTTTGTGAGACCCATCGGCAGCACTAACAACTCAAAGGCTCCATATCAGGTGCAGAACACTGTCTTCCATTTGTGGCCAGGCTTGATTCGAACATTGTAGTAGCCAGCACAAAGGTTGAATTTGGTGTAGATTTTCACTGACTTGAGCTGGTCGATAAGATTGCCGATGAGGGGGATCAGGTAGTGATCCTTGATGGTAATCTTGTTGAGAGCATGGTAGTCGATGACAAGTCAAAGGGACCCATCCTTCTTCTTAGCGAATAGTACAGGTGCTCCACCAGGGGGAGTCGATGGTTGGATGAAGCCTTTTCCAAGCATATCCTCTAGGAATTTGCGTAGAGCTTCCAATTCTACTCCTGACATTGGGTATATTGGTCCATGTGGTAGCGGTTTGTTGTCTTCAATTTCAATCTTGTGGTCATAAGACCTATGAGGTAGGACAGCTTTTGTTTCTTGTCTGGAAAAGACATTGACAAAATTGAGGTACTCATTGGGTATGACTTTAGCGAGTAGTTCTGCTTCGTCTGTCGGTAAGACTTCACCATGAAGTAGCGATGTAGGAGCAGGTCTGTGGGCGATAGCAAGCAAATTTTCAGACTTGGGTGTAGGTAATGATGGAGTAAAGTGAAAAGAGTATCTGTCTTCTCCTGCATTTATAAGCTTCTTGAATGCAGTAGCACCAACAAGGCTGCTTCATGGGGCATCACGTGTTCAGATGTCGGTAATGAATCCGTCAGGAAAAGGTAATGGGTCGGAAGACATAGTTGGTGTAGTTATAATTGGCATAGATGGCATAGTTGTTTCAATTGGTGACCAGAAGATAGGAGAATGAGATTGAGAGAAATTGGGTTTCAAAAGGATACCCGATGGTGGCGATATAGTTGCCGAAGAACCAGGAACTATTGAAGGGGGCAACCCTGAAGAAGTGTGGAGTTCTGGGATGGTATTGAAAACCGAAGGTAGCATCAATTGGACGTCCCGAGTGGTTGTGATACAAGACATGGCAGTGGTAATCATTGGAAGTGTTGAGCCAGTGCCGGATTGGAATTGAAGTGACATTGAAGCCAAGCCCAGTCGATTGTTGGGTTCATGGTTTTTAGCCAAGGGAGACCCAGAACAATCGGGGCTGAAGGATGAAGTTGAGTAATGAGAAGTGATAGAGATTGAGATGACAAATCAGGAAAAGAGATAGTAGTTTTGATGTATTTGTGGATAAAACTGCTAGTGGCAAGTTTTCCATTGAATAGACATAAAGAGATTGGTTGAGAAAGAGATTGTCGGGTTGTTGGTAGTCACATTGCTAATTGTGTGTCGATAAAGTTTGATGTTGCCCCAGAGTCTATGAAAGTAGGTACAGGATCATAATGGTCAGAGAGAGTAAGACGAATGATGAAAGAGATGTCGGATTGCGATACGAGTCCCAACCATAGTTGTACAGAGGGAATTGTGTGCAGGTATGCCATGCGACCCATTGTGCACATGTCGGATGGATCACTGACTATTTTTCCACTGAGGATTGAGATTCCTCATCGATAACCTCTTTGATTGTTGCTAATTGAGGTTCTGCTGAAATGTTGAAGGTAGCTCATCCTGAAGCTTGTTGTGGATTCTTCTTGTAGATACATTCATGACTGTGATGGTCAGGTTTTTTACCACAATAAATACACAAGCCTTTGGCTTTACAGCATTCCTTCTCAGTGTCAGTCAAATGACCAGTTTTATCAAGCACACTGCTGAGGTCCTTCCGATCTGTTGTTCCTCCTTGTGATGGCTTTTATTTGTCGCTAGGAGAATTGTTGGCCTTTCCTTCAAATGGCTTGTGGTTGGATTCCTTCGCGTTTGTCGAAGTGCTTCCAGTCTGGTGACCTGATGAAGTGTGAGAGGTTTTCTCGTTTTCTCGTTTTGGCAAGCCCAGTAGCGATTGTCGCATTCAAGGGCTTGCTGCTTGAGGTTGTTCAGGGTGGTCGCTTGGGGTAGTGACAGAAGATGGTCCTTGATGTGTTCGGCAAGGCCTTTGTAGAACACATTGTATAGAGTGGGGTTGTTCCAACCTGAGTGAGGAGCATGTTCAGCAAATTTTATCATGTACTTATTCACACAATGATTATCCTTCATTCTGAGCTGTCGGATTGATTGTGGGGCAGACTGAGCGAGATTGGATTGTCCAAACGACTGGTTGAGAGTGATAATGAATTTGTCCCAGTTGGTGCAGATGGCTGTTTCGGGTATCGCAGTGAGGTGAGGAAGCCACCAATCAAGAGTGATCCCAGAGAGATAGGAGGCAGCATATGTGATGCATTGGTGATCGGTTGAAAACTTGCAAGGTTTGTTGTCAAAAGCCATCATGCACTGAGTGATAAATGCCTGAATAGATTCTGGTTTGGTACCATCAAAGTGAGTTGGTTTACCAATTTTGGAATTGGTTTCACTTTGTGATTGTGTCATTACATAGTAAGGGACACCATAAGGTTGGTACCAGGGACCATTGGGTGGTCCCCCAGGTGGTGGTCCTCGAGGTGGTTGTCCTCGAGGTGGTGGTCCTCCAAAGGGATTGCCAGGAGGTCCGCCGAAAGGTGCTCCAGGTGGTGGTCCTCTGAAGGGATTGCCAGGAGGTCTGCCGAAGGGTGCTCCAGGTGGTCCTCCAAAGGGAGGGGGTCCACCAGGCAGCTCAGGAGGTGGTTTGCTAGGAAATCCTGGAAGATGTGATTGTCCTGGGTGTCCCAAATGGGGTCCAGGAGGCAGAGATTGAGGTTGCAATGGTGTTGATGAATTTTGGTGATGTGACGTAGTTGAAACTGTTTGACTAGGTGGAGGAGCAGAAGGAGGCATTCTTGGAAAACCTTGCCATTGTCCACTGTTAAAAGCAGGTGGGTTGCCTCTAAATGTTGGACTGTTGAATGGCAAAGGCGATGTATGAGAGGGACTTGGGTGCTCCATTACTGCCATTGTCAGGTGAGCAGTCAGTGGTTGCGGCAGTGGGGTTGCTGTTGGGTCAACAGGAGGTCAATGAGGTTGAGTGAACAGTGGTCTGAGAGTGATTGGTGGCCTATGCTGCATATATGCAGTCCCAGGATGAGGATAAGGGGATCCGTATTCATGCATCCTAGAGGTAGTGCTAGGTCGAAAGATATTTGATGCCACTGCTGTATAAGGACAACTGATTGCCTGTCGAGTTGGCATATAGAGTTCTGAATCCAAACATGCAGGTGTCAGGATCGGTGGATGTGAGAAAGATGATAGCAATGACATTGTTGTGGATGGAGGTGGTAACTGTGTCGGTTGATCACTGATGGGTTCTAGAGTGACACCAGCCCTTTGAGCTCATGTACAAGCTTGCATTAGTCATGCTTGGGTTGCAGTAAGATGTCTCTGCTGATCACTTATCAGTGCTTCAGTCTGGCAAAGATTCTCACTGAGATGTCAAAGTTTGGTTTCCTCTTGTTGCATTGTCCAAGGCAGTACCAATGTCGATTGGTGTGGGAATGATGACATATGTGGAGGGAGGTCTGGAATAAAACCTGGTGTAACATATCTGCCAGATTGATACTGTTGGGATGCTGTTGGGTCGACCTGCAGGAAAGTGTTAGGTACAGGATTCTTGACTGGGTTGTATTTCTCATTAATCAGAGTTCCGTGTGTTGGAATACCCTGGAGGTGCTTGGAGGTATTGGAACTCAGAGGTCAGAGAATCAGAAACGAATCTATACAGGCATTGGCTTCAACTTATGGGTTGCGCCCTCTTGGATTTCTAGTGCCCTGGTATTTTGGATTTTCAACCGGACGGAAATATTGGAATACCAATGGTGGGTCTACACAGAGTAATCAGTGCTGTCCATGAGTCCGAATTAACCCACAGGTACCCGTGGGTTGATCTGTGGGGAAACTTGTGGGTAAGGATCCCATGGGTATTGGGTACCCAATGGGCAATACCCACACGGATCTGGTATGGATTATGGGATTCTGCCTAAAACCCACAGGTATTTGGGATTCATGGCTTACGATTTCAGTGGAGGTAGCTAGCTATGTATTAACCTTAATTTCGAAAATTTATTTTATATTTTTATCTAATTTATTGGGACCTGTAGAGGCCCCAATAAATTAGATAAAAACACGAAATAAATTGTAAAAATTAGCGTTAATACATAGCTAGCTACGTCTTCTGAAAACAAATAATATATACCCACGGATCAACCCACGAGTAGTCCTAAACTCATGGGTTTGGATCACCCAGATGCAATACCCATGTGGATCCGAGTATAGGGTTTGAAAATGAAAATACCCACGGATCCGAGTCTGGGTGATCCATGGGTAGACTCATGGACAGCCCTAATCAGTAACAATAGCGTGTTGGGAGACTTATTGAGTGAGCAGAAGAATTTGGAGATTTTGGAGTTCGGAAGGCCAATGGGGGAAAGGTCAAGGAGTAACGATAAATGAATATTGAGCGAGATCTGGCTTTATGGAAAAGCAAGTAGGAGGTAAGGAATGGATGTGTTGGAAGTTTATCGGAAATCAGGATTATTCAGAGTTTCGATATAATGATCAATGTATAATGTTAGAACCCAGATTCATTCTCGGCTTTTCCGCTTTTCTCCAACATATTCTGATTTCTATTTCCGACTTCCTCCACCTGTCCTTGCTTATCTCCATCCCATCTATATTTAGTCATTTTCATCAAAGATCTACATCTTCGGTCTTATGTCCATATTTATTTTCTACCCCGATCCCGGTTTCGCTCCGTTTCGGATTTCCGTGTTCGTATCTTTCTGATACAGATTATATCAATTCGTTATATATGACTCCTCCATGTACTCGTTAACCAGTTTGAATATTGACCCACCTTGACTCGACAACTTCTCACTTCCGTTTCTAAGTTCTATCTGACTTTCTGATCTTGTCCAACTCCTCTGACATTCCGACCCTCTGAAATACCAGGACATGAAGGATCCAAGAGGGCACAACCTATAAGTTGAAGCCAATGTCCATACGTCTCGATCTCCGACTCCAATCCCACACTCCGACAATTCCGACATCCGATGAGAAGAAATCCAGTTCATAACAGTATATTTGAACTAAAACTCTTGATCCATTCATTATACCTTCTACCAGATCCCATACTGTCACTGGAATCACAGACCCCAGATCTAGCCTTCCGAATAACAAACCGGAAGACGACCCCGGTGATGATGACAACATCAACAACAACGAGGACGGCGATGACGATGAAGAAGATGAAGGGAAGGCTATGTTAAAAGCTTTAAAACAGATAGCCAAGCACATAGGAACTCCAAACAAGGGTCAAACCAGAAAAACCAAACTCTGCGAACCCGACACCTTCGATGGATCGGACTCCCGAAAGCTCCATCCCTTCCTCCTTCAATGCAAGCTCCACTTCCGCGATTGTCCTCAGACCTTTTCCAGTGATGAAGCAAAAGTTACTTACGCTATCTCTTTTTTAAAAGGGACGGCTTTAGATTTTTTTGAGCCTCAACTCTTAGACAATGCTGCCTTCCAAGACCTGCCCTGGCTTACAAACTATCAGGACTTCACAATGGTACTCCGAGAGAATTTCGGAGCTTATGATTCCATCGGTGATGCAGAAACCAAACTCGACAATCTCTGAATGTGTGACAACCAATGCATCACCAAGTTTATTGTGGAGTTCAACCACCTAGCCGCTAGAGTCAATTGGGGTGACGCCACCCTTCGTAGGAGTTTTTATACTAAACTTCCCGATCGTATTAAAGATATTCTTGCCACCCGAGACAAAGCCAACATGCTTCCGGAACTCCGACAACTTGTGCAAACCATCGACAGCTGTTATTGGGAACGTCAAGGCAAAGTTAACCGCACCACCACTTCCAATAATAACTACTCCGGTAACAGCAGCAAATCGGACAAGCAAGAATCCCAATCAAACCAATCACAGAAGAGGACAAACAACAACAACAGTTTGGCTTCTGCCTCCTATACCAAACCTCAGTCCTCCACGTCGAATTTCCGAAAAACTCCGCAAATTCCCAATATACTCGGAAAAGACGGAAAACTAACACAACAGGAGAGACAACGACACATGGACCAAAGCCTTTGCATGTTCTGTGGGAAACCTGGGCATATCGCGAAGGACTGTCCACGATCAACCTCTCTTAATGCTCAATTGAAGGCCCGAGTGGCCTCCGCAATTTTGAGCAAACCCGAGTCCAAGGCTGAACCTGCAGCCGTTACGGATTCAAAAAAACAATAAGCAGCTCTGAGGCCTCCGCACAGACCCAGAGTTGCGTTGATTTCATCTGTGCGGTTTCCGAGGTCTGAATCAACGCTTCCGCTCTTTCAAAATCTGATTCTCTTACTATACGACTGACTTCCGACATTATTCCGAATACTAATATTCAAGCTCTTGTGGACTCCGGTTCCACTCATTGTTTTATAGACTCATCATTCGCTTCCAAGCTTCCGCTGGAGTTCCACAACATCCTGCAAAGTCCACTAAAACCTTTTGATGGCACTTCCAATGTCTCAATCACGCAGACTATCAATATGCCAATCCACTTTCTGTCCAGCGAAAATCAGGTTGTTGCTATGTATGTAACACCACTTGATTCTAGCTGCTCCATCGTGCTAGGACACAACTGGCTCACCCGCTACAATCCGTTGATTGACTGGGTAATGAGTAGTATATCGTTCCGCACTCAGCAGTGAGATTCAATTCCGATGTCACTCTCCGCAAAATCCGCCTCTGCGGTTCCCGGAATCCCGAAATCCAATCGCGCGGACTCCCCTTCAACATCCAAACAAGACTCACCTATTGACCTAGTCCCTGCTTCTGTGTTTTCTTGCTTGTGCAGACTAGGTAATGAGGAGATCTTTCGTGTATTTCCAAAAGGAAGATCCACTTCCATCATTGACACTTCCCCGAATCCCAATCCAACAGCCAATCTTGACGGTGTTCCATTGGAATATCACAAGTTTTCAGACATCTTCAGCAAGAAGAAAGTGGAAATCCTCGCTGATCATTGACCGTATGATCTCAAGATTGACTTGATAGAGGGAGAGAGTCCCCCCTTGGGAACCATTTATTCCCTATCTCCAGTTGAGCTAGAAACACTCCAAAAGTTCATTGATGAGGCACTAGCCATAGGATTCATCCACCCTTCACTTTCTCTGCACGGTGCTCTGGTACTATTCTTGAAGAAGAAATTAGGTGGACTCTGACTCTGCATGGATTTCCGTGGTCTCAACAAAATCATGAAAAAAGACCGATATCTGCTTCCCCAACTTTCCGACCTTTTGGAAAGCCCCGGAAAAGCACGGATTTACAGCAAAATCGATCTCTGACATGCTTACCATTTAGTCCACATTAGAGAGGGCGACGAGTGGAAAACCACATTCAGGACCTGATACGGTTTCTTTGAATGGTGTGTTATGCCCTTTGGTCTCACTAATGCACCAGCTGCTTTTCAGTGATTCATGAATGACATATTCAGCGACATGCTCGACGTTTCGGTCCTCATCTATTTAGACGACATCTTAGTTTACTCCAACAGCCTGGAAGAACATGAAGAACATGTCTGCAAAGTCCTCCGGCATCTCCAAAAAAACCGACTTTATGCAAGATCCGACAAATGCGACTTCCACAAGACAATGGTGGAATATCTTGGATACATACTCTCTCCGGAAGGACTTTCAATGGCAGACAATAAAATCAAAGTAATTCAAGAATGGCCCAAACCCCGAAAAGTAAAATATCCAATCCTTCCTAGGCTTTGCAAACTTTTACCAACACTTCATTCATAATTACTCTGACATCGCAATTCCACTTACCTGACTCACTTGGAAAACCATAAAGTGGAACTTCTCTGATGAGTGTTGGAAATTGTTTGAAACACTCAAGAAAGCCTTCACCACAGCTCCGATCCTTATGCACTGGATTCCCGATTGTCAACTCATCGTGGAAACCGACACTTTGGACTACGCCCTAGTGGCAATCCTCTCTATCATTTCTCCGGAAGACGGTGAAATTCACCCCGTAGCTTTTCATTCCAGAACTTTTACAGCCCCGGAATTAAACTACAACGTCCACGACAAAGAATTACTTGCTATTTTCGAAGCTTTCAAGATTTGGCGACACTACCTTGAAGGTTCTGGTTCCTCCATTGACGTTGTAATGGACCACAAGAACCTCAAATATTTCGCAACCACCAAACTTCTAACACGACGACAAGTACAATGGTTGGAATACCTATGTCAGTTCAACCTCATTATCCGATTCCAACCCAGGAAACTCGGAACAAAACCCAACTCCTTAACTAGACGAGGGGACGTCTATCCTAAAGAAGGGAGTAGCGACTATGCCAGCATTAACCTGCACAACTTCCGCCCGGTTTTCACTAATGAACAGCTGTCATCGTCCCTCCGAGCCACATCCCTTAACGTCACAATTCTCCGTGCATTTACCATCATGGACTTCGAGAAACTCCATGAAGAAATCCGACAATCCATCTCCTCCAATCCCGCAATTTCCGACTATCCTGCAAACCCTCCAACACCTCGATGGTCAGTCGATCCTCAAGGACTCCTCCAACTCGACAATCAAATCTACATTCCTGACGTTAACGACCTCCAACTCCGCATTTTACAATATCTGCACATCCACCAGATCTCCGGACATTTCGGACAAAACAAGACTCTCAGCAACATCCGACGTGAATATACATGGCCCAAACTCTGAAACTTCATTATCTCTTATGTCAAATCCTGTACAACATGTATGCGATCAAAATCCCAATGACATCGGCCTTATGGATTCCTTAAGCATCTACCAATTCCGCCAAGACTGTGGAATTCTATATCCTTGGATTTCATTGAGCCGCTTCTGCTTTCATCGGGTTTTGACAGCATTCTTGTTATCATTGACAGACTCACGAAACAAGCGAGATTCATTCCAACAGTTACGACGATCACTTCTCCGATGCTCACTCAGCTTTTCGTTCTCCACATCTTCTCTAAGCATGGTGTTCCAACTCACGTCACCTCTGATCGAGGTTATGAATTTGTGTCTTCTTTCTTCTGCACACTCAGAAAGGCGCTAGACATGAATCTCCACTTCACCTCTGGATATCACCCCGAAGGCGACGGACAAACCAAATGAACAAATCAGACTCTTGAACAATACCTTCGCATTTATTGTAACTATCAACAAGACAATTGGGCTGAACTTCTCCCAATTGCAGAATTTGCCTATAACAATGCTCCGAACGCAACAACAGGAGTCTCTCCATTCTTCGCTAACAAAGGTTACAATCCCAACATTTCTGTCCATCCCAAACGTGATCTCGTTTCATCCTGTGCAAAATATTTTGCAATCGACTTAGACAAACTCCACCAGGAACTCCAAAAGAGAATTTCTGACGTGCAATCCCGATATGAGGACCCTGCGAACAAGAAATGCTCTCCAGCTCCGGACTTCAAAGTAGGCGACAAAGTCTCTGTCAAAGCTGAATTTTCTGCACAACCCAACCTTCAAAGAAGCTCGCCGAAAAATACCTCGGACCTTTTGATATCATTGCACCCACAGGTACCAGTAATAGAGCCTTTATTCTCTGACTACCCGACAGTATGCATGCTGTTCATCCATCTTTCCACGTTTCCATGCTAGAACCTGCGACCCTGAATGCAATCCCGAACCGAATACAACCTCCGCCTCCGCCAGTTATTATTGAAGGCGAACCTGAATATGAAATCGACGAAATTCTGGACTCCAAGATAGACAATCGCTGACATTGCAAGATACAATATTTAGTACGCTGGATGGGTTATCAGGGTACCAATGAAGAAACCTCGTGGATTTCCGCTACGGAATTAGGCAACGCTTCAGAGATCATTGAAGACTTTCATTGCAAATATCCCGACAAACCCGGTCCGACTCTTCCTTAACTTTTCCTTCTTTCTCCGATTTTTCCCGATTCTCTCCGATTTTTTCCTACATTTTATGTTCAAGATCCTAATTACATTTTCCTCTGTTCCAAGAAATTCCACCTCTCACTTCCGCTCAAATCCCAATTCAATTTTCCAATTCCCATAGTTCATCCCTTTCCATCTCCTCCATCCTCACTTCCAATTCCCACTCCTGGTGCTGAACCATCCTTTGTACCCATGTAGTAAGAATCTGCGTCTCCTTGGAATGCGTCTGCATGGAACTCGTGTGACGATCGACGGACTTCCGCAACTCTCGGATTTCCTTCATCAGCAACTCTGCTCTTCCTTCCTCACCCGTATCCACACCTTTTGTGACTTCTTCTGCAAATCCCGAGGTTCCTGGTCGATGGCACGTCCTCCCGTCCTTTGTGCATTTGTCGCATGTCACATTTGCTCCCTCCCCTATCAGTGAACAAAAAATATCCCGAACCCGACATCCCGCACAACAATACTGTTCGTGTCCGACCTGGTTAATCGCAGATTTGTGAACCCTCCTACAGGCAATGGTTCTCTCCACCACATCGCTTTTCCTCCCCCGAGACTTTTCCTCCAATTTCTGGTCGGCCTTCCTCTCCTCCTTTTCTGCCTTTTTCCACTCCGACCTTCTCTGCTCTAATTTCTTCGCCGCTTCTTTTTGCAACTCCGAAATCTCACAAATCTGTGCTTCTAAATTGGTCCCTGATTCCGAATCATCTTTGGAAATCAGGTCCTCAAGCGAGATAATCGGCGGCATTGACATTTTAGCTCAGAAGAGGATAGGGATAAGAAGATCAGGGAACTGATAAGTTGAGCCCCACCCATCACTCTTATATATCACGTTAAGTGTTTTGCTTAATAACCAAACCGAACCTCCCACACTGATCTTAGGCCTCGAGGGCTCAGCCTTGAAGAGGAGATACTGTTAGAACCCAGATTCATTCTCAGCTTTTCCGCTTTTCTCCGACATATTCCAATTCGTATTTCCGACTTCCTCCACCCATTCTTGCTTATCTCCATCCCATCTATATTTAGTCATTTTCATCAAAGATCTACATCTTCGGTCTTATGTCCATATTTATTTTCTACCCCGATCCTGGTTTCACTCCATTTTGAATTTCCATGTTTGTATCTTTCTGATACAGATTATATCAATTCGTTATATACGACTCCTCCATGTACTCGTTAACCAGTTCGAATATTGACCCACCTTGACTCGACAACTTCTCACTTCCATTTGTAAGTTCTATCCGACTCTCCGATCTTGTCTGACTCCTCCGACATTCCAACCCTCCAAAATACCAGGACACGAAGGATCCAAGAGGGCGTAACCTATAAGTTGAAGCCAACGTCCATATGTCTCGATCCCCGACTCCAATCCCGTACTCCAACAATCCCGACATCCAACGAGAAGAAATCCAGTTCATAACATATAAGAAGTATACATGAACAATATGTGAAGTAAGGTATAGGGAGGACAATGCTTTATATATATAGATGGACTTTCATACAGATAAGAATCAGTACATCTGTTGAAAGAGAAGAGATATATAAGCTAAAGAAAAAGCATGAGTGAAAAGGCATATTTAAAGAGATGAATGTAATTCCGGAATTGGAATTGGAGGAGATAAAAGTGCGTGATATGGAATGCCGAGATCAAAATGAGTATGGGAATCTAGATAAAGCATACAGGGGTAGGATCGAAAATAGATTGTGACTAAGAATGATCAAATGGGAGTATATTGGAAGAAGCGGAAAAGGCTTATTGGAAAATACAGAGATGTCGGAATAACATGGTATCGGATCTGGGATCTAGCAGTATCTCCCTTTTATGGCCAAGCCCTTGAGGCCAATTATGTCGTTGGATGTCGTGGGAAGTTTGGGTGTCGGTTATCTGTAAAGGCTGACATCACTGATTGAGTATAAATAGGGGAAGATGGGGTAACAGAACGCAAAACACTTTCTGTCCTGAACCACCACTATCACACCGCAAATGGCTTCGCACACATTGTCTTCTCACAATGCATCAGTCATCAAGATCAGCTCTGAGGAGGAGATTACTGTGGAAATGAAGGATTTGGTCTGACAGAAGCAACTTCTGGAGGAGACACTGTGGAAGAGAGCCAAGGTGAAGTGGGAAACGCAGGAAAGGGAAGAAGTGCGAAGGCGAGAAGAGGCATCACTGTTGAAGGAGGAGGAGGATCAGAAAAGGAAGGAAAAAGATGATGAGGATCTGAAAAGGAAGGAAGAGGTGGATCGAAAAAAGCGGCAAGAAGACATGGAGCATTGGAAAAATGAATCCATGCAGAGTGTCTGAGAAAAATTGAGATGGGAGGAGGCCAAAATGAACAGATTGTCGGTAAGTGGATCGGATTTGTATCAGGAAATTTGGTTTTCTGACGGAAAGATGGGATATAGCTGAGCAAAGGTGATCAGGTTTGGAACACCACAGGGCAGCCTGGGCCTTTGTCAGGGTCCAGAATCAGGTGGAAAAGGCGGATGGTCGACTTGGAATGGTCGGATCCGGAGTCATTTGATGACTGGTGCGTTGGTTGTTGGACATGGAGGTATGAGTGCGTGGAGGAGGACCCGAAGAGCAGGAAATCCCAGAAAAGGGCATGCGTGCAGTGCAGTGGCAATCACAAGAAGTGCACTAAGCCTGGGGGTCCCATGTTTGCGATGGAGATGGAGGGGGAGACATCATTACTGGTGCAGTATTGGGGACAGCCAGAAAACGTGGAGGCCAGACCAGGACCTGCAATGAAGAAGCAGAGGTTGGAGCGGGCTGTTGGATTGTCGGCAAAGTTTGCTGACTTGTATGTTGGGATGTTGGCAGAAAAAGGGAAACACAAGGAATGCGTGTCGGATTCCGATCAGGCGGAAGAGGGGTCAGAGGAGGCAGGGTTCACAGCAGAAATCCGTGGACTCCACAACACCATGCATAACCTCATGAAGTGGTTGAGGTATAATGTGGAAGGAATGGCGAGTCTCAATGACTCATTGAAGACATTGCATTGGATCACTGAGGTTGACTACAAGTTCCAGAGAAAGCGGTGGGAAACGTACAATGGGACATTTGCATGGGAACCGGAGGTTGAGTTGGAAGGCAAAGTGAGGGATGCGGCGGGTGAGAAAACCACAGAAGCAGAACCGGAGGAAGTGTCAGAGAAACAGAAGGGGAAGGAAAAGGAAACAGAGGCTGTCGGAATGGATGTGGATGTCGCTCTGGAGGTGACGGAGAGTGGAGTTCCAGAGATGGTGAAGAATGCCAAGGAACTGGAAGAGGGAGTCATTGGAGATGTCGGGAATCCAGAAGGTATGGATTTGGGAAAGGCGATCGGAGGGGAAATGGAGAAGGTGGAAGAGTCTGAAAAGGAGGCTAAAGTGCCTGAAGATGAAACCATGGAGTAGATAAAAATCGGAGAAAACAATCAGAAGGAAAAGTAGCATAGAGTGTTTGGAAATATCAGGGAAGTCAAAAGTAACATAATTAGAAAATGAAAAGGTTTTTGAAAATTGGATGAAATCAGCAATAGTTGGAATAAGAACATCAAGGTAAGGGTAGGCACTTAAGTGCATACAAGGTTCTTTGGAAAAATCAGGATAAGTTGGAATCAGAGTGAATCTAGAAAGATGGGACATAGAATTGGGGTTGGACTTGGTGAAAAATGGTTGCAAAGGGCAATTCAGAAGAATCGGGAATTGGAACATATCGAAGAAGTTTTGGAAAGTTAGGGTTGTGGATGTTGGAAGGATTTCGGGTTTTCGGAAGTAAGCAGGGAGTTGTAGAAACAGAATTGAATGTGAAGGGTGGATCAAAGAAGTGTTGTCAGAAAATCGGTGAAAAGACGAGTGATTGAAAGGTTTTGAGGAATGGTGTTGGGAAATTGGCATATGGCTGGAAAATCAGAGTAGGACTTGTTGTTGACATAGTGGCTACTCCCCTTTACAGCTATTTGCATTACATAAGGCGCACGTTGATTTTGACTCCGCGCAAACACCATTTACTTGCGAACACAATATCTCAATCAATTCTCATCCAATCAATTCTCATCCAAACATCTTCAAAGTTGGTGCATATTAAGAAGAAAAAAATCAGCTTGTGCTTGAGATGACAAGCTATGCAAATAGGACCATTCATAAATACTAGGTGAGTAACCCATGCTACGCATGGGCACCCCATTATGTGTTTGCTGGTTTTGAACATATCCACAATCAAAAAATTATATTTCTACATGACATATTTGAAATCACATTGTTCCTATGTTAGTGTTGCTGTTGGCTGCAGCCAATATATTTTATCATGGCCAATAGTTCTTCATCTTGAAAGTAATCTTCACCAACCTATCAGCTTGGGGGTTTGCATCCCAGAGCCCCCAAATTGTTATTTCACCAACAGCTGGCTTCAAAAAATTGAGCTGAACAAATAAATAGCCCAGCTGCAGCAACACTACCCTATGTATTCAAATAGCCATTTTTATAAGTTGTCCAAA
>MU134395.1:0-116847 GCA_015039355.1 Ramaria rubella | reverse complement strand
AGCTGAGTTTTAGCTGAACTGAGCTGGATTTTTCAAGCCAGCTGCACTTTCTGAGTTCTGTAAATGGCTTGAATGAGTGTCTTCCTTTACATTGTATTTAATGTCCTAGAATAATTGTAATAGATACAAAGAATTATATTCTGTAACAAAATATTCTTTAACTGCTCATGGGAATAACCATGGGCTTGTCAAAGTATCACAGCTTGGCTTGTACCCATTGGGATTGAAGCCAGCTTGTCCTGGGTCAGCTTGGCTCAGAGCCAAAACTGCACTGTGGCAACACTAACTTGGATTGTCTGGTTCAGAGTTGCCAATTGGATTGTTCACATGGGAGTTGTACTGTCCACTTCAGAATCAGACTGTTCAATTTGGAGATTGTTCAAATCTGATGTCTGATTTCTCATTCATAATTGGATTGTTTGATTTGGAGACAGATGGTCTGACTCTGACTGGATTTTCTGATTTAGACATGGATTTTCTTATTTGTGTTTGGACTGGCCACTTGCACTGGCAAGCTCTGCCTTGAATGATGGTGTTCCACCACACTAAGGCTCTCAATGGCTTAGACCTGTGGGTAAGGGTACATGAAATCCTTGGGCCAGATCACAACCTGGCATGTAAATAGGTGTTGGGTACCCATACTTGTATGACCAGTGTGTAATTTTTTATTTGTGGTTGGTTGAGTATACATTTGATTAAACAGGCTAACCCACCAACTAAATTACTCCTGGGTATGAGTATAGGTATCTGCAGGTAAAACCTATGCACCCTGAAACCTGTTGAGAGCCTTACTGCAAGGGGAACATATATTGGCCTGATTTGGCCATATGCTGACACCTATGCTCAATTCTACATCATGCTGGACTCCAGAGGAGTATGCAGCATGACACTTCCCACTTACTTTTCTCTCTTTAGCCATCTCTAATGTAACACAGACACATATCTGCTACGTGAGTCATGCTGGGGTATCATGTTGATTTGATTGGTGGATATCAGCAAGCACCATGTTGTCTGATTTAGGGTCCCTTGCAAGTACATACCCATAATCTTGAATATCATATCTGTGGGTATGTGAGTCACCAAATGTACCTGTACTCCCCATTTTTCACAGATACCCACAGATACCAGTAGGTCTCTGCATATTTTTCACAGTATACCTGTACTGGTACTCCTATCTGTGGGTGTTTATGTATAAATGTTTGACCAAATCTCATACCTGTACTCTCCATTTTTTCAGGAGTATTGTGTTACAGTAGCCATTACTCATGCAATGCCCTAGTCTGATTTGTAGATAGTGTCAAACTGGTAGGTTCCTATCACCTGTATATGTGGTAGATAGCTCATGTACATTGTGTATACTTAGGATTAGATGCATCTTGCATTGCCCTTGTGCACATCCCCTTACACTTACACTACATCAGCACTGATATAAAGCAACAGTTCAGAGTCTGATTTTCTGATTTGGACATGGATTGTCCCATTCCAAGTTGGATTTCCCAGTTTAGAGTTGGATTGCCTGGCTCAGAATTAGATTGGCCAGTTCAGAGTGAGTTTGGCTGGTTTGGAGTTAGATCATCTGATTCATAATTGGATCATCAGACCAGGTTGAACTCAGATTGACCATTTTTGTGTTGGACCAGCCATATCAGCACCAGATGGGTGAGTTCAGAATTGGGTTGGCCAGTTCAGGATCAAATTGGCTGCAGTGGTTCAGAGCCAAATTAGCTGGTTCCTCAGATTGGCCAGTTCAGAGTTGGATTAATCGTATTCAGAGTTAGAGTGTCCCATTAAGAATCAGTTTGGAGTTGGATTAAGAATCATGGATTGACCAGTTCAGAATCAGTTTGGCCATTCAGAGTTGGATTGAGATCAATCTGTCTGATTTGAATTCAGCTTGTTCAGATTCTGATTCACTGGTTCAGACAGATTATTGTCTGATTCATTCAGATTCTCATCTGTTTTTATTTTGACACTCCAGGCTGCCTCAGGACACCAAACCCTAACCCTAAACTTGCCTGGAAGACACTGCCTTGGAATTATTGCTATTTTCTTGGGGAAAGGCTCAGGCAAGTTCCAGGGATGTCCCAGAAGCCTCCTTGATTTTTCCTATATTTCTCTGGAAATTATTTGGGCTACTGTGGGGCTCAGGATCCAATGTTTGAGCTGACTGAGCATGACCAAGCATGACAAATCACGGGCGCTTAAAAAACGCCCACCACCCACCGTCGCACTTTAATATATAGATGATATTGTAAAACTCCATATGCACCCTGTATCCATCCCATCACTTTTGACTCTTTTTCTGCCCTCTCATTCGATGTCACAGTTCCCTACTGCACATGACACATCTGGCTCATTTATCCATTGTAGCAGGAGATCATAATGGGAGCTGGACAGTGGATGTTCTTGTTACATAAGATCAATCAGATGGAACATGATATGCTTACAGTGAGTACTAAATGTCGACTGAAGCTTTGTAGGTTTGAAAACTTAGAGCTAGAAGGACCACATGCCAAATAGATTGTGTCATTTCCAAGACTGAGTTCTGTTTGTGGTGAGCCTTTTTGATGGAAATGAGGAGAGAGTAGCTGGCAAGCAGGAAGTGAATATGGGGGAAGCTGTTTGTTGGAATGGGAATTTAATTGTTGTCTTATCACTGGTACTCTTTTGAGAAAACTTACAGGACTGTGTTTGTCTGAAACTCGTTTGGATCTACATTGAGGTCGCCATCAAAATGAAGAGATGCAGTGATACTCAAGACCGCCTCTATGCTAATGTCAGACCAACACATTCCACATGTCTACAATAAGGACCTACATGCAATGCATCGGTTGAGGTTTATGTAGGAAGGCGAAGTGACAGACATTCACTTACTGAATGTGATCAGTGTAGCTGCTATCATGTGTGGCTGCATGTATAGCTACATAGACTGAAAATGAACCAGACATACCTAATGAGAGTTCTGCAGACTGTGGGTACCTAGCAGTGTCACTTGTGGTGTTAGAGAATGAACCAAGCTGATGTGACCATGCTCCCACACCTATGCTCCAAATTTTCAACCATGGGGAGTAAACATCAATCAGCCATTTGCAAATGGGGAGTCATACCTAAACAGGATGTCAACATACCTGATGACTCTCCATCTAAGTCTATATGAGGAGTGACTAGAAAATGTACCATGGCAGCCATAGACGTGGACTTTGATGAGGACACCTCACTCAAGCGACCAAAGATGCGTTCTCAAGTCAGACTACCTGATATTCAGGAAGTTGATGAGGAGATAGTTGTGGATGGCAGTGACTATGTACCCCAGGACGCATCTGTGAGGAACAACACCCTTAGCATTGATTCCGAACTGTTCTCAGACCTCACAGACCTTTCAGAACCACAGCTGGAGGTGGAAAAGAAAAAAAGAGGAAGGCCAAAGGGAAAAACTGTTGCTGTAAAAGTGAAAGAAGGTAGAACTAAAGGGAAGAAGGCCGACTGTGAGAGGCCAATTGAAGATGGTGATCGAGGTATGCGCAGTCCATGATCCACCAGCTCCTGTCTAATAATAGGTATTCTATCAGAGCTTGTGTTCTTCATCCCACTTGGGCGATCAAAGGGGCAGGGACATGTCTCTATGCTGATGTCCACCAGTCATATGGTAGCAATGCAGATGATTCACAAGGCCATGGAGTGTGAGATGTTTCAAAACAAGCCTCCACTCACTTATACTATGAAGGTAACAGGAAGAATGGGGGTCCGGTTGCATGAAGAAAGTGATTGGGCAGCCTTGAAAGCACATGTGCGAGCTGTGTGCAAAGGAGATCTTATGATAAATATCAATTTACAGGGCGATCCTGATGTGAGTACTTCTAATAAAACCATTAATTAATTCTTGCTGATTGAATTATGTTTACTAAAGCATATGGAAGCACTACAAGTCCGACTTGGTGGAGCCTCCACTGGTGGTAATAAGTGGAATGGGAAGAAAGCTGGCCCCAGGAAGATAATTGACCTTGATGGAGAGACTGCAATTGTGCCAGATGAGGAAGCGGAACTCTTGCAAAGGGAGTGTGAGGAGTTGGTGGTCCTCAAAAGGAAGCATGCTGGTTGCCCTGAGTGCGGTACCTCAGTCTACTGCAAAGTGAATAAGCATGGGGTGCATGTCACACTCACTCATCAGTAGCTGGCAAGTTGGGCCTCATCAATTGTAAGTTTCATTGAAATGTGGTTTGTGCTGATAATTACATCTACCTGGAAAAATTCATGGGGCACATGGTGTCACCTATGATAATCCACTGTATGGTAATATTTTCGATGACTTTCATGCTTGCCGAGAACCGTTTCCAAAGGCACGGGCCGCACAAGTCACACCAACCCCTGCAATAGCACCAGACATGTCTGGTATGAACTCATTCATTGCCATGATGATGGGCATGGCCAGTATGGCAGGTATGGTTCAGGGCAGTGCTATGCCACAAGTTGCAGGTACCTCTCAGATGGCACAGGCATCCAAGCCAGATCCAGATGTGATGCTCACTTATCCTGAGATTGAAAATTTTTTTGAAACACTTATCACTCAGCATCCAAAACGTCAAGTAGGACTTCGGGACTTATCAGAGGCATTGTTAGGGCAGGATTTTATCTGCATTTACGAGATTGCAGACCAGAACGAGGAGTGGTTCCAGGCTCACCCATACAAAACTTCTGCAGGTAATGCCAAGTTCGTCACAAAAATGCTCAAGCAAGCAGTGGCAAGAGCCAAAAAAGAAGCAATAGATGAGATATAGATCCACCTTTTACATTACGATATGACAAAACATTGGTTAAACATAGCCGGAATAGTGAAACCATGCTCTTGCATGTGTTGCAGTCACAGTATCCAATGCAGTGTACAAAAAGAGATAAGGCTTTTCTTTCTGCCCCAACTCTACCTCTGTACCAAAATGTGCACCATGGCGAGGAATATAAGCCTTCATGAATGAAAAGCACTCTTCGATGGGGTTGAAGTCAGGTGAATAAGGTGGTAGATAAAGAACCTTGACACCTCTGCAAAATATACAATCAAATGACTGTATATCACATACTTGACATCACACATCTCTTGGACTCCTTCTGAGTGGTGAATTGGGCAATTGTCTATGATGAGGACACTTCTTGGCTGTGGATATGGATTCATTACCTCAAGCAAATTGCTCAGCCATGCCTTGAACATGTCTCCGTTGTATGAACCTTTCACAATCTCACTAAAGATTATACCCTCTAGCGAGAGTGCAGGAAGGACGGAATATCTCTTGAAACCCACTTCATAAGCACATAAAAATTGCATGAGTGGGGACACACTGGTCTCCTCTCTGAAAATAAATCTTCATCCGGGCTCTTTTACCTTTGAATGCACATCCCAACAGTAGGTTGTGAGCATGTTTACCGCACTTTCATCACCAAAAACAAGCTGGTGTGGTGCTTCCTGCCCAAGTTTATACATCCTGCCGTGCCTCTTCACAGCATTCTGTAGCCTGTTTCAAAAGCTAAATAAATCAGGTTGAATGAAGGTGACAAGATACATACCTTTTTTGTAGTTATCCTGAGCCAATTTGAGAGTTCATTGAATGGTTGCCAATGAAACAGATACACCATGCTGCTCAGTAAGTTCCTCTGCAAGTTCATCAAGGTAGATGTCGGGGTGTCATTCAAGTGATGCCAGCAGAAACCCCATGAAACACATGGTAGTCAGTGTCATGTCTCAAAATGGTGACACTTACCTCAACACTCTTATTGGTAAGAAGGCGTGCCCTTCCTTGTTTTGCATATGACTTCGGATCATTGGCCACCATGCCAATTTCTTCATAGATCTTGAGGACACGTTGAACCACTCAAAGAGACATATTGAGGATCCTTGCAATCTTCGTTGTGTTAAGGCCTAATGTATACTGTAGGTGAATAACTTGATCTTTGAGGTCCTTTGAGTAGTGACGACAAAGCCAGATGCCTGGCTGTACAGCAGCCTCCATGAGAATGAGGAAAGGGCACGTGAGTGATGTCACACTGTGACAAAAACATTCTGCGCTCACCTCAACTCGTTGACAAGTTACGCAGACATCTGCCTCCAAGGCTCCTGCTGTAGATGGCATATCAACTGCAGATGGTGTGAAGAGGAAGCACAAGATTTGTAAGCAGATTTACTTCTCATACATCTACAAAGGAACCGAATTAGAACTTTAATGAGCAGAACAGACCACACAGCGCCATACCAGTATTTTGGGCAGATCCATGCAGACAGGCATCTCAAACAAGACAGAATAGTGGCTGGAACTTGTTTGTCAACATCTTGGAGCATATTGCTGGTGCTGGTGATCAGTGTGTATATCTCTATCTGTCTCTTGTTATAATATGTCTGAACAGTGCATATGCCATTACAATTGTAAGACCAGATGTTGGACTCGATGAAGAAATTAGTAACGTGTTGCTGCTATCAACATTCAGTTTCGTACTAGAACACACCCTCTTCCAAGGGTTGCAGGTATATGGGAGGTATATTTGTATGTACATATTTTATTTCCAATTTCACATGGAGAAAAGGGTTAGATACTACCTGAGACAATATATATTCTCCTGATTGTCCGCTGGCAACCTGAGTGCCTTCACAATTGTGTTCGCAAGCTGGGTGCATGCATAGGGAGTTTTATGAGATATTTATGAATGATCCTATTTGCATAGCTTGTCACCTCATGCACTAGCTGATTTTTTTCTGCTTAATATGCACCAACTTTGAAGATGTTTGGATGAGAATTTATCAAGATATTGTGTTTGCAAGTAAATGACATTTGCGCAGAGTCAAAATCGACACGCACCTTACGTAATGCAAATAGCTGTAAGGTGGATGTCCCATCATCTACCTTAAAATGTCAGAGGAAAAACAAGGGGACAGAGTATTGTGAGCTGAAAGATTCCTTGGTAGGGCTTGTCGGCACTTTCGGAAATTTGAACAGAATTTTGTGGAAGGTTCTAGATAAATGGTCTTGAAGTTGTCCAGTTAAAGAATGTTGTAATCACAGATTACCGGAGAAGTTGGATGAATCGGAATGTTGTAAACATCGAAGGAGTTGTAATATTGCTGAGTAGGAAGTTTGGAAAATTCAGAAATAGGTTTTAATAGAAGAGACGAGTTTTGAAGGTTTCAAAAGTTGAAGTCAGAAATTGAGAGACATAGACATTAGTCGGAAAATCAAATGTTGGAAAACTTTTGGTATTCATCCTGGAATATCATTGAAATGGGTAAGATTTGTCTGAAAAGGTGAAGTTTGTTGAGAAGATGTGGTGTTGACGGGTTGAGGATGGTGCATTCGAGGAGGCAAGGGATTTAACAACACCATTTGGGGAAAACTCTTGTGGATTCCGAAGGCGGTTTGTCTGTTATTGTTCCATAATGCGGAAATCAGAAAACGATGACTAGACTGGAATTGGAGTGACTTGTTATCTTGCATCTTGATGTTCAAATTCAGAAAAGTCGGAATGGAAGACTGAAATCTTGGGAATTGAAAGATAGGTCTGTGAGGAGATTTGTGAGCTGAAATTTTGAAATTGTCTTGAAGTATTCTCGAGGAAGGACCAGAGTACTGTGCAGAAAGTGTCGGATGAAATCCTATAGCTAGAGCCTTGTTAAAATGTTCTTGAGGTGATTCTGGCTTAACTAGATGTAAGGAAAATGAGTTTTCCCATAAGGAGATTCTCTCCCTCTGTTGAGATGATCTTGTCAGAGTGCTTAGTGGAATATTGATAGTGTCGCTTGGGTTGAAATTCAGAGGAATTCGGAAGAATCGATGTATCGGATTTTCCTGTGTCAGAAAAATGCCAGGGTTTCCTTATTGTGGTGTCGCAAGGTGAATTGAGTGTTTGATGGTGGATGGTTGGCAAGTTGGAGGATGTTGCAGCAGAACAGAGATTTTCAGAGATTCAGAACAATGCAAATTATTGCAGGTTTCCAGAGACATGTTGTAGGATTGAATCTTCTTGTTGAGGAGTGCAGAACTAAGTACTACCCAATGCCCTGTCAATCAACGGATTGTAGTGGGTGGGTTAGTGTTAGATCCCAGATCCGGCTTCTGTTATTCCAATGTTTTCCACATCCCGATAAGCCCTTTTCCGCCTTTTTCCAATATACCCCCATTTTATCATTCTTAGTCATGATCCATCTCAATCTTATCCCCATATGTTCTATCTCAATTTCCATATTTGCTCCGATTTCGGACCTCTGTATCCCACACCTTATCTCTTCATTTCTGAATTCCAGAATTCCACATGTTCCTTTCAATACGCTTTTCCCTGTTCAAGCTTTCTTCAGCTTGTATATCTCATTATATCTCGATAAGCCTATTATCTCGTTATACTTGATATATCTTGTCAACCCTATATTATTGTATCTTTATTACACTTCATCACTCCAAGTTCTATCTGCAATAAAGCCTTTAAATCTTTCAACCTTTATTCAGTACTCTGATTATTCCGACTCTGGCATTTCTGACATTCTGAAACCCACTCTTTGATTACACTTGCTTTTTTGTAAAAGCTAAATCTGTAAGGATGTAGATTCTTACAGTAGCATATATGCTACTAATTAGGGTATATAAGTCACCAGAGTGGCTTATGGGTTGTATTATATAAGTCGCCCACTAGGGGTGCCTGTAGATAGTGGACAACTATACAGTTGTCCACAGGTAATTAGATAAGCAAGCATAACTTACTTGTAACCACAACAGTTGCAGACACCAATACAATATTGGCATAGTCTGTTTAGTGTGAACTTAAAGTTTCTTACACATTTTTGACTGCCAAAAGTTTTGGCAGCACTGCGATAAAAAAAAGACCAAACCAATCTTTTTACCCAAACCAACGAGTTTAACACTTGCCAGAATTCTTGGAAATAGTAAACAGACATTTACTGTTTATTCTTCTAAATCAATAGAAGAACACCACAGTGTGGCTGATAGATCACAGATCTATGACTTCGATAAGAACTCGAAGCTGAATGTCTATATCCGGAGAGGATCAAGATACATCTGGAGCCACAGCCAAGGGCCCAGACAGGAGAGTTGAGCCTGCCCACAACGTGGACAGGCAAATGGGAACACTGACAAGGATAGCTAGTCCTCATATCACTACGACGCCCATAGCTTCTGACTCTAGGAGTCAAAAGCGAGTATCGTCAGATCTAAGAAGATCCACACTGGAGGAATCAGACATGGACAATATATCATCCGTTAAGAGAACTAAAAGAACTTCGACTAGGTCGAAGTTACGATTGTCTCTCGATGAGTTGAGAGAGCTGCCGACGAGTGACACAGACAATTTGCTGGGGGTGTGAATGTCGCAGCTCCCACATGTCCAAGAACATCGCAGATTGCGAAGTTCACCATCCCAAACAGGGACGATAGAGCAAAGGTTGGCGTGCCGGGATGAAGAAACCCGGCGATACGAACATACAACCAGACCCATTGCCCGGATGATTACAGCTCTCAAAGAGAGCCATAAACACGTAGACACTACATGTGAAGTGAGCCAGCCAGCGGCTGAGGCAGCTCGTGCAGCGGACGACGCCGTGAACCAACTCCAAACACTAGGAGATGGTATGGAACTGTTAATACAGTCCCTGGAGGAGGAAATACAAGGACCTTTGCGAGGAAAGGTCCCCGAGCGTGGCAACAATCCCAAAAGGGATCGTGAAGTTGACTGCGAAGCAGAGAAGGCTCGCAGGAAGTGAGACAGACAGAGGATGCCACCTCCATCTGGTCCGAGCACTAGAAGTGGTCCTCGAGAACCTAGTGCCACGATAGAACAAGACAGCATCAGTACACGCTGGCGTACTGAGGAGGAGATGGATTGCGAGCTAGAGGCTCATGATAGAGAAAATATCTGTGAAGGAATTTGCAAATAAAAAAAAACTTACGATGAGCAAGAAGTGCTCAAAGCAGTGACCCAACAGTCACTGCAGGAGATGACGAAGTCTGATACCGATAGTGTCAGTACCATGACTAGCACTCACATTAGTCTTGAATGTGAGTTCGATCACTGGGATAGGATCGAACATAAGGCAGCGCAACGGAAGCACCGTGCGCTAGAACTCTGTGCTAAACACGCCAATAAACTAGTCAAAGAGGCATATACTGCTGGGATCAAAGGTGAAGCCTTCAATAAACTGAGCAAGTCAACGAGAGTGGCTCTATCTGTCCTCAGTAGCAGTTATAGACTGAGGGATGCATTTTTAATGGCTGACAAACATCGACCATTGTATCAGATTGATGAAGACATTGTCAATCCACCAGTGCAGCAGGACGTGAATACTCACATCCCCCAGCCACACAGGCAGATACAAGCGATACCACGTGCGGGGTATCACTAGCAGTCACGGATCCTGAACAGAGGATCCAGGAGGTAGGAGGAAATCTGCCTATGTATGTAGATGGAGTCGCAAAGATGGTGCGAGCTGCCCTTGAGAAACACAAGGGCAGTGAGCCAGACAACTCTGTGCTTGCCAAAGCCGGAGTAAAACTACTTCACCCAGCAGAATATGCTGGGAAAGCAGATCTCGAAGAGTTCGAGAACTTTATCTCAGGGATCCTGAGATGGCTAGACATGGATAGTCTATTGGGACCATCCAGCACGGAACACCAATTAAACTATTTAGGCACTCGCCTCAAGGGTGAGGCATTGGAGTGGTATGCTTGAAATACCGAGTGTCATGATCAAGTCGTAATCGACTGGACCCTGGAAAGTGCAATCACTGGGTTACAACAGCGGTTCCTTCATGCACTCACGCACAGGCATGTGTTGAATAAGTTCGACACAATTGTGCAAGGGAGAAAAACTGTTCAGGAATTACTGAATGATATTACGAAGTATGCAGCACGGATGATACATCTGCCGGATGAGTATACAATCTGCAAACAGTTCGTAGCAGCGCTTCGAGAAGTGCTGCATCATGAAGTCCTAAAATTAGGCTACACGACAGAATTCAGTTCAATAACTGTGTTATATGAAGCCGCAAAGGCTGTAGAGGATGCGTCTCAATATGACATCGGGTCGCATAAGATGGAGCCTAGCAGTGCTCATGCGCCGCAGGCAAAGCCAAATTCGACAACTAGTCAAAATCAGGCTGTGCCAAGCTTGTCTCGAGCTCCCAATACAGGAAGCTGTTCTACCGCAAAGCAGACGATATATCGTCTGCTGAATGCTCGACCTCAAGTGGAAATGAGGCCGAGTGTACCCCAAACAGGGGTACAGGCTATGCAGAGAGCTGGAGCTGGAGCTCCTGTCGCTTCTCATCCTTCACAAAAACCTTCTGGAGGTTCAGGGGGTCAAGGATGTAGCACAGAGGTGATGTGCTACAAGTGTGGACAGGTCGGGCATATCAAGCTGAATTGCCCACAGTGGAAGAATAAACCGTGCATAGCAGGTGCACGGCTGGAAGAAGTGGTTGAGCACTCAGGGAGTGCTCAGGAAGGGGATATGCTGTCAAATCTGGCAGATATGGTGCCAGATACTGCACGAGTCCCAGAAATCGTTGGACATCGTTAAATGTTCAAGGTCTTCTCCAACCTCCAACCTTCTCCATTTTATCCACATCGGCATGTATGCCCTTGTCATCTATTATGTGACCAAGGCATTCCATGCAAGGCAAATACAAATTGATCTTGGATCGATTTCTGCTGAGGAACAAATGTTCCTTGTGTAAAATATTGAACACCTTTTGAAGGTGTTTTTTGTGCTCTTCTATAGAGCTTGAATAAATGAATATATCGTCCAAGTATACGTGGACTGATTGACCAATTTGGTTACAAAAAATCAACGTCATGAGACGTTGAAATGTAGAAGGCACGGTACAGTTGCCAATCTGCATAATCCGGCTTTTTAATGTACCGAATATAGTCGCAAAAGCCGTCTTGTTGATGTCCTCCTCAACTACGCATATTTGTTCATAGATGTCAGACATGTCAAGCTTGGATCGATACGCAGCACAAGCTACATCATGCCAGATCGTATCCTGGTCTGGGAAGGGCGTAATGTCCTTCACCGTGTTGTCACTGCGTAGACGTAGGTCTATCGCTGTTCTGAGCTTTCTGTTTTTCTTCAGAATGCATAGTGCTGGCGCTGCAGAACGTACAGATGCTGATACCCACCAACCAGCGGTGGTATACTGGTCGACTTTGTTGATCAGTTCATTTCGCAGTGCTTCCGGGCACTTCGGTAACCAATAATGAAACTGTTTGGTTTCATCTACAAACTTAATTTTGTGGTTGATCTCCCTCCAAGGAGGAAGTTATAACAGCACACCTCTGAAGAGGTCTGCGTACTCTAGCTCCCATCTTTCCCTTAGTTTGGGAAAGTCATCCGCCACCAATAATGGTTGCTTGGTGCCAGTACATCCTACAGTAATCCCATCGGTACATTGGTCGAGTAGACCAATGTCAATGTTTCTTTGGTTTTCTTTCCATTTTCCCTTGTCTCGGCTCCCATCTGGTGAGCTCGTTGATGGCTCTACGTGCAACGAAGAGCCATTTGCGAGTCACGGTTTGTGGCTCACCAGTTTGGGCTTAAGACTCGTGATTTGAGTCTTGCGTTCAGCCGGGTTTTTATAGTCCAGCTGCTCTTCCCAAGCATTTGCGTGGTTTGGAATTACTTCCTTTCCCATACGGATGCATCCCTCGTCTCTAAAGTCGAGGGACATCCCTAATTTACATAGGAATGGTGTTTCTAGTATTGTGTTGTAATAGTCTAGGTTCACTATATCAAAGTATTCCTTGATATTATGCTCACCAAAGTGGATGTTGGTGTGCGTTCCGTAGTTGATGGTTGACTTACTGCCGACACATGCTAGCTGTAGACCAATTGGATGTTCAAGTTCGAATGTCTTAATGCCTACAGCACGTATGAAATCTGGAGAGAGCATAGCTCCCTCACACCTGCTGTCTAGTAGGCAGTGGGCTCTGATTCCACCAATCTCCCAATACCTGGAGCTTGTTTGGTTGTCTATACGCGCCCGTTTGGGGCACATCTTATCCTGCGGTCTGAACCAATGATCATAGACAGGCTCAATGGTCCTGTCTATGACTCCCACGTGGATGCGGAAGTCCTTGTTTCGACTTAAACCACCACTGATTGTGGCAGTTGGTGTCTGCGCCACATATATGCACTGCCTTTCTTCATACGATCCTCCTAGCAGACATACTCCATCCGCTCGATACGAGCTTTGTGTTCTCATATTGTCATTGTCATCCCATTGATAAGGCGTGAGCTCCAACCCGTAATCAGCGACTAGTTTGCCGATTTTGTTATCATGGATGTCCTGGACATCCATTTGTTCATCTAGTTTGCCACTTTGTGGCTCCTCCTACAATTCCCTTATCAGGAAGTGCATGCAACAATAGGAAATTTCAATGGACGCCCTTGATGGATAAGTGTTTTGAATCCATCAAAGCACTAGCGTGTAAGGCTCCAATTTTGAAGCCTATAAATCACGCTAGTACAGAACCCATTTGGGTTGTGACTGACGGTTCCAAGTCTGGAGTTGGAGCAGTTTACAGACAAGGTCTGGACTGGACAACTTGTCGTCCAGCAGGATTTCTCTCAAAGAAATTCAGTCCTGCACAACAGTGTTACAAAACGCATGAGCATGAGACGATTGCTATCCTTGAAGCACTTATGAAGTGGGAGGATAAGCTGCTAGGTCACCAGTTCACACTGGTGATGGATAACAAAGGTCTTGAATACTTCGAGACACAACAGCATCTGTCAGAAAGACAGGTGTGCTGGTGGGAATTTCTCTCCAGATTCAACTATACCATGGTACATGTACCGGGGGTGGAGAACAAGGTAGCCAACTGTCTGTCACGCTACTATGAGAACGACAAGCAGGGTGAAAGTCACCCAGCAGAAGAATACATTGATGTGGATGCACAGCTAGACCCGGAAGGAGAATTTCTTCCAACGGATGGATTCGTAGAAATACGAATGGCTGCAGCACGATGGTCGCAATGATTACAAGATGCGACAGAGCAGCGTGTCATAGACGTGCAGCAGATGAAACAAGCAGGGGAAGAACCTTCCACACAGGTGGAAGGTAATGAGGAGGACGATGTACTAGTTACAGTGTCAGGTGCAGACTCAGAGAGTCTACATTCACACGTAGAACGTGAGTTTGACCTAAAATGAGCCGTAGCCAATGGCTATGGAACAGATCCAATACTCAAGAAAGTATTGGCAAATCCTGAGGCTCACCCTCAATTTGGGGTGAGAAACAGACTGGTTTGGACAAAGAACCAGTTCAATAAAGATGTAGTGTGTCTTCCCCAGGAAGTCTCTTCCAAGGGGAGGAGAATGGTCGAGATAATTATCGATCATGCACATAGAGTAGTTGGCCACTTTGGGCAATTCAAAACTGATAAGTACATCAGGTGATCGTACTGGTGGTCGGGAATGGCAGCCAACATAGAGTCATTCTGTGGATCCTGTGCAGCCTGTCAGGCTGCAAAGAAGGACAGTAGATGACCAGCAGGGTTATTGCATACCCTGCCGATACCTGATAGACCATGGCAGTCTATTGGAATGGACTTTGTTGGTCCATTGCCAGAATAGAAGGGTCACGACTATTTACTAGTTGTGATTGACAGACTCACATCTATAGTGCATTTAGTGCCAACTACGACGAGAGTGACTGCACGACAAGTCGCGTGGTTATACCTCAGAGAGATAGTATGCTTGCATGGAGTACCTGAGTCGATCATATCAGATCACAACTCCAAATTCACCTCCATATTCTGAAGGGAATTGCAGCGTATAATGGGCACAAAGCTGCTCATGTCTACAGCATTCCACCTGCAGACAGATGGAGCGACAGAACGAGCAAATTGTTCTGTAGGGCAAATACTCCACACGGTAGTGCAGAGTGATCAGAAGGATTGGGCCAAGAAATGCCCAATGGTAGAGTTTTCACTGAACAGCTCAGTCAGTGCGACCACAGGATATGCACCATTCGAATTGGACAGTGGATACTTGCCCCGTATTGGGCAGGTACTATCAGTGGATACTACATTCAGAGGAGTATGGCAGTTCACACAACAAGTGTTGTGGAACCTGATTGATGCTCATGATGCAATCATCGCGAGCTGAGTACAGCAGACAGATACTGCTAATCTCAGATGCCATCAAGGAACGACATATGAAGTTGGACAGCTAGTATATCTGTCTGCAAAGAACCTGTCCTTACCTAAAGGATGGGCAAAGAAGTTAGTGCCCAATTATATTGGGCCATATCTAGTTATATAAGTGGACAATTCCATTTCTACTGTGAAACTTGAGTTACCTCCAGAGCTCACGGCTAGGAGGATACTACCAAAGTTTCATGCGAGTCTAATCAGACCACATATACCCAATGATGATGAACGATTTCCTCCTCGTGATGTAAATTATATGTACGACTTTGGGAAGGATGACGAACCAGAATGGTTCGTAGATGAGATTCTGGCTCATTGCTGGACTAGTAACTCCAATCTGGAGTTACAAGTAAGGTGGAGATTAGGAGATGTCACCTGGGAACCACTCTCTGCATGCAGAGAGTTAGAAGTGCTAGATGCTTATCTAGAGCTAAGGGGAGTTAGGAAGCCGCAAGAGCTTCCTAATCGTGCCTCATAGGCACAAGAATGATGACAAATTGAGTCCTTAATAAAAGGACTCGACACAGACACAGTTTGTGTTGGCGATTTGTGTGACGCAATGTCATCACGTGAAGTTATAAAGTGACGTTACAGGTGCGCGTGCTTTGAATTTAAGTGATGATTTTATTGCCGCTTAAAGGCTCTTTGCCATCCACTTCCACACTTGCACCAGTGCAAGTGTATCAGCGAGACTACCCATGAAGGCTGAAGCATCACATATACCTCACTCAGCAGAGGCACTCCCTAGTGCCTCTGAGCAATTCGCTATGCTCCAAAAGGAGCAAAGCTGGATGGTGCATGGCATCAAGGACACCATCACAATTGTCCATTGCGACTCCTGCCAGGAGTGCAATGCGTACATGCAGCACTTGCTGCAAGCCGGAAAACTGCAGCTTATCGACCTTCGAATGCGCGACATTGAACACACATTAAAAGTGGCCTGGCCACCATTACTTGCCGAAATGGCATGTCCTTTTATTAAGGATGCGGTAGCCTCCTACAAGGAGGACATACGTGAGCTCAATTCAGAGCTCGACATGCTTCGCGCTGCCCTTGATAAGGAGAGGCAGATTAATTGCGAAATGGCAGATAAAATATCTGCCATGAAGTCGACGCCATCAGTGCCGACTATAATTGATCTGACATCGCTGCCAGATTCGATAACAGACTCAGTGAGTCCGTCTATGCCAACTACCAGTGCTTCACCGGTAGGACCCAGTTGATCTGGTTGCAAGACTGCATCTAAGCAGAGAACGCTGGCGGCGCCCTACCCGGTGTCGCTGCATGCTTGTATTGCTCCCGCCATCGGCGACCCGCCTGCAATGCAGATGGGATTCTTACCCCGCCCTTTGGGCAAAGCACCGCATCCCATGGTGGTGCAAACAAGTTGTTGACCCACAGGTGGTTCGACACCTGCCAGCTCAACGAGCCAAGATTCGTTGAGCAGCTTACGCTTGCACACACGACATTTGCCTTGTCGTGCAGCATGCCATCATCAAGCATGCTGACTGCAAGCAGCGATTAGCAACTTGAACGCCAGTGTTCGAGATTGCGCATGACATGCCTCCAAATCTCAGGGATGCGTTGCGCACAATAAAGTACTCCCCAGAGGGAGTATCACCTGCTATCCGTGGGAATGGAGACAACACCCTCTGTCTAGAGGATGTTGATGTATGGGTATGGCTTAAGTTAATTAAGCCAAAGAAAGACAGTCTGGTCTTTCTACAAAAGTTAATAGAACTGTTTACAGTCCATGGCCAGTGGGTTGATCTTGCTGGTTCAATCTGGCGGCAAGATATCTCGACACTGGTAGACAACAGTGTTGAGAAGGTGTTTGAATGGAAACACCCTCACGAAAGTAGGTCTCTCAATGAGCTAGCCCAATGGCTAGGCACCTACACGGGTGTAGATCCTGGTAGGGCTCTCATCAATATTGAGCCCTACTTCATGCGTAAGCAGAGCAAAATCTGCTATAACGAGACCACACAGAGGGTCCTCAACGCTTGCGAAGGCCGGACATTTACCGGCCTTCACATACCCATGCCCCTTGTCCCCCAGGCTTTTGGGGACAACCATCAACATCAGACGACAATTCGTCACTCAATGGATGTGGTGGAGGGCCTCCCCGCTCAAAGGCACGTATGGATGTGCTGACGACGGAACCCTCCACCTTGTCTGCTCCCCCACCTGCACCCGCTATTACAGTGGATGACACCACCATGGAAGTCGATCCATCTGACTCCATTTACTATGACAACACCATCGAAGTAGCTGCACAGTCGTCATCGACTGCGCCTGCACCTATATATGCTGATCCCCCATCAGCATAAAATCTCCCACACCTTCCTGAGGTTTGGTCTGTGGGGAGGATGTAAGAATGTAGATTCTTACAGTTGCATATATGCTACTAATTAGGGTATATAAGTCACCAGAGTGGCTTATGGGTTGTATTATATAATCCGCCCACTAGGGGCACCTGTAGATAGTGGACAACTATACAGTTGTCCACAGGTAATTAGATAAGCAAGCATAACTTACTTGTAACCACCCCAGTCACAGACACCAATACAATATTGGCATAGTCTGTTTAGTGTTACGATTCCCTACATAGTGGAGTTAGAATTGTTCATGCACAACTTTACTGCAAATTTTTGGATGTTTCCAAAATTTCTTACCTTCCTGGTGCCAAATTCCCACGGCCTTTTTAGAGGTCTGTTGCATCTTTAAAGTTACTTTTAGTTACAGATTGTATTCTGATAGTAGTTATTAGTTACAGTTATTTTTTGTAGTATTTTTATATGCAATAATGTGGTAGTTTTTTGGATTTTAAAATCAACCTTCAGCTATTCCATGTGGCACCAAATTTTGTGGCCCATATGCACCCATAATATACACTTTTCAGTTGATGGTTTTTTTTTATGAATGTGTAGGAGGTGGTAAACCAAAGTAGCTTTAACTATTTGATATATTGGCAGTTATTCACCTTTGGTTTAATCATTGGGATGGTCAGTTTATTGACTTCAGTCAAGTAGTCGTTCTTTTTGCCTCCTTTTCTTGTATAGGACTGATAGTTTTGTCAAAGCTAATCAATGTCTTCTTTGTTCTTTAACCTGCCAGAATTATACTTATTTCCTCAATAGTTTTGAACATGGTTTTTGTACATATATATATTCCATGGATTACTGCATTTATGATATCCTCCTAGGCCTGTTCATCCTTCAAATGTGCTATCTGAATGAAGGTCAAACATACTTCAGGGTTCAAATGGCATCTCTGCACGACAAGAGTGCTGTTCCATACAAATGGTCATACCCAATGCACAATGATATGGCCTTGGTCAGGGGAGGGAAAACAGCTGCAGTGGATATACCCAATAAAGTGGTTGCATAACTTGCATTCTCCTATTGCTCTGTTGACATAGTCAAACAGAACATCTAATCTATCAACAGTTGACGCAGTCAAACAGTAGGATGTGGCAAGTGATAAGAGAGCTGAGTCAGCCAAGCCACATGATTTTCAGGTGCCTTAGAAGTGGGACCGTTGTAGGTGATGGGTGCCTTATGATGTAGTGAGGTGCGACATTTCCATGGGAAGTCACACTTGACTACGTCACAGGCACGTGGCACCACTCGATATGATGTCAGAGAACTTGCACCGAGAGCTGAGTATGCATTGCAAGTCATGGGGAAACATTAGTTTTGATCATGTGGTGTGCGTGGACACCTGCCGATCCATGTGGTCATTCCCGCCATCGGGCTCTTCTACAATTGTTGGCAGGGCGGTCGAGATGGAGGGGTATCTCAGGCCTTGGAAAAGACTCGGGACTGACATTGTTTGGTCGAGGGCGACAGTGACGGTGCAGCGATGCGGATGGGATGATGGGGAGTGCATGCGATGCTGAGGTAGTGTATGTGCAGAACACGGGGACAAATATGGGGGCCCTATACTGAGATTCGGGCAGGGCTGTTTTGTGCATTATATCGTCCTCTGCGAGTGGAATCACCCAAAGCACCCAATCAGCAATGCACATCTGAACTGCAACCAAGACCCAGACATGCACTTTAACAACGGACCACTGAACGATGAGTGTGCGTATGCGCTCCTGGAGCACCTCACAGCACTGCTTGCACCACAGCCTTGCCCCGAGCGGCGTCAGCGCCGACTCGAGTGTACTCCCGGTATGTCTACACCTTATCAGCACAGCAAGCCATGGAGGCAGCGGATGCAAAAGCGATGCTTACCCGGCCAAGCGTCCTAGGCGAGGTAGGCAGATGCCAGCGCCTAGGCACGTGTGAGCTTTTGTTTGCTCGACAAAGTCGCAGTCGGGGGTGGGGGCGTGCGGGTGGGGTGGGAGGAGGAGGAGGCATTTGAGGGCGTCACAGCAGCCGAGGTGGAGGAAGAAGAGGTGTTTGAGGTAGATGGGGCCGATGCGCTGGGTGGTGTCGTCTGTGAGCATTGGGAGGGAGAAGGATAGGAGGTACAGGGAGACGGACGGGGGTGTAGCTCTCGAGGGCGCTTTCAGGGGCGTGGGAGAGGGGGAGGTGAAGAAGGGGCTGGAGGGCAAGACGTAGGTGGGGAGGTGGAAGCTGTATGATTTTAAGGCAGGTATGCCAGCGGAGATGGTGGGGACGCTGGGGAAGTAGTGGGTGCAGGAGAGGCCGTAGATGGTGTGGAGGACGATGTTGAGGATGTTGGAAGAGTTGGAGACTGGGACAATGGCTTTGGACTCTTGGGTCATGGATTCAGCAAGGAGATGGCAATACCACAGGTTAAGTGATTCCTGCCACGAATAAAGATCGGTCTGCAAAGTCAATTCAAATGTAGGTACGACATTTTTCACTTCGAAAGCCGGACTAACAAACCTTTTTCCAAGATTCTGGTCTGCAGCATCAACCTTCAAAAGAAAGGCTTTATTTCGGTAAAGTGAGCAAGTTGAATTTTTGCCCACCAGCGAGGAAGTATCGGCGTTCAAGGTTGGTATTGCGATTCGGCTTTGGAGAGTGCTTCGACAGCCGCATAGCAGCCATCAAGGCTGTAACAAGCTTGTCGGGTGGGCTTCAGTTGAAAGGAGCCATGGGGCTGGTTGCTGTAGGTGTAGTACCAGCTTGAACCGTCAGGGCGCTGGCTTGAGTAGTCAGTGACAATACTCAATTGAAACATACTCACCTATCGTGAGTTTTTATCCACCGGTAAAGTGCAATCTCCTCTGAAGTGCGGCGTTGTGGCAATGAAGCTGCACCTGTCGCAGTATTAGGGCTGACTGCTGGGAAATGCTGCAGCGTTGAATCAGTACGCTGGCAGATCGTCAAACACAGACCTTACTAACCTTTTTTTCATACCTAGCCGCAGTCGCTCAAGCTATACCTACATTGTAGGGCAAGGCTTACTCTGCGTGCAAGGAGCCTATGGCAGTGTGGATGCCGGCGTTCTTCAGTGGCGCTGTGGTAGGGAACAGTCATGCTGTGGGTACTGTAGGTCGAATAGGATGTGGTTTACCTTAGGTTTTGACTGTGTGCGCAGGGAAAATGTGGCCGTGTGCTGACCGGCGCTCTTCGCCGGTGGGGAAAGGATGGCCGGCTTAAGGTGGGCTGGGGAGCCAATGGGAGCCAGAGAGAGGACGGCGAGGATGGAGAGGTGGTGGGGATAGCATGGTCATTGTCGGTGTCAGCGTCAGATATGGACTCTGGGGGAGTGGGGAGAGGAAACGGTCTACAAGTGTTGTCCAGATGCGATCTAAGTCTAAGGTACGTGTAATTGATGGGCGATGCGAGCTCGGAGGAGGCGTGAGTGAGGTTCCGCTGTAGAATATTGAGGGTTGTCTCATGCACACCGAGCTGGCTTAAAAGTGTAGTCGGAATGTTCCCAGGAGCCTGCGAGCATGCTGAGTCCTTGTCGGGATGCTGTGAGGTCCTGTGGGAGAGTCCTGTGTTCCTGTATTCACTCAAAGACGCACAACCGCTGTATTGTTCTAATGAGACCGCTCAGTCAACTGCCAACAACATGAAGACCCCAACAAAGCTAACCTACCTAACCTACAGGAGTTGGAACTTGAGCTCCTCCGTCTGCTCCTGCGTAGCCTTCAAGCTCATCACCACAGCCTCTCAGAGTGCGCAGATCCCAATTACTATTCTTAATCCAAGGGTGGGGAAAAGCGGTTGCAATTTCTATGTTGACATAGTCAAACAGAGAAACGCACCGACCATTGACACAGTCAAACGGTCGGGTGTGCAGGAACCAGGCGATGAATCAGGCAATAAGGGAGGGTGATGGAGCTGCTGAATCACATGACAATGGGCATTGCGCAACTTGCACGTGACGGCACTTACGCAAGTAGCCATGGATCCTTGTGGAAGGCATGCCTGAGGACACAGACACATCAGTGTGAAATGTTGTCTGGGAGAAGCTAGAAGCCAAATGGTCACCGTACTAGACTATAGCTCATTCGACTGAGCTTTTAGCTTGAGACAGCCACGCGTGTTTCCAGTACTCGCTCTCCAATGCGACGGTGCTAACAACAAGCTGGTCCACCAGTGCTTGCCCCTCATCCTGCGTATAACATTCAATCAGTTTATGAGTGAACTGTTGGATTACAGGATCCGTGTTCAGCTTGACAGTCATATTAGATATTCGTGAATAATTGGGTATTCATAGTGTGACAGATGATCATGCAGACCTTCAAGCTTCAAGTTGCGAACAAGTACCAGTCCATGGATATATCTAACCGTTCCCTTAACCAAGGCAAGGGCACAGTTGGTTTCGAAATCGCTCGGTGTGAAGGAGGGGCAGATAACAGGCCGAGAGACTCAGTTGAGTCTGAAACACCAAATTGTTTGATTGCCTTTGATATTTATCATAACAGAGCCATTAAGAACTGATGATAAATCTAGGTCACAGAGCTCATAGGACTTCCGAATGTACAGTCTTTGTTTGTGAACCCTAAACATAAGCCAGAACCTGATATAGGATAGCAGTTTTTACATGTAGAAGACTCGTGATCTAGCATGAGACTGGGATGCCACCAAAGGATCCTTTGAGACACCAGTGACCAGTTTTGCATCAACGATTGAAGGCATAGAATGTTAACTGCTTTTCGTTCACGTTCGCCATCATCTCCAGATATACAGATATATTGGTAGTGGCTATCAAGCTCTGAGCTGCTCAGCATTGGAGACGTTGAAGAATAAAAGCCATCAGTTGACTTTCCAAAATCACAACAGCAAGTCAAGTCGCAATTGAAGTTGCGACTTTTGACCTCAAAACCAACGTAAGTACAAACATCACTATGGAAACAACAGGATATACTTAGGAGACCATTAGTGTAAGGTTGACGTACAAGCTAGAAGCCTCGGTTCTTTCTTATCAGACCATGATCACCATCTTGACTGGGGATCCTCAGGCTGGTAGTGCAGGTATGTCCGGTCGTGTACTGTGAACAGTGGAAGAATTATGACACATAGTACAGATGCAGGTGAGTTTGAAGGTTGGAACATACAAAAGAACGAAGCTCAAGATCAGTCTTCGTCGACTCTTTGAAATGCTCATACAACATTGATTCCAATGGCAGATATGCTTTCAAAGTTTCAATTCAGAATATATTCGAGACACTGAACTACAGTCTTTACAGTGTAGGCTCTGATCTCAATTTCAAAAGCAAAGGGATTCAATGTACTTTAACTTGTCAGATGGGAGAGAGGGCAGAGAATGGTGTGGGTGTGAATATCTTTATCTGACTAGCCTGAGGCTCTCCTGGATAGTTGTACATGCCCTTAACTTTAAATTTATTCACAGTGTTATCCTATTACAGGGACCTGTCATTCTTTTTGTGGTGAGTAATGCTTTCATCCCAGCTGTGCTCTTACACATGATGTTTCCATGTCCAACGCTACCCCTTCGGCTTTCCTTGCGGTTTACTGCTATTGCCCCAACCATGTGCCCCAACTACACTGCTCCCACTGTGCCACTCAGACCAATTGCGACCATAGTCTCGTGTGAAGTTGATATATTTGGCTTCACCTGCATGCACTGTTCTGAGCTGACGATGTACGTGCATCCCTTGCATTCATTTTATTCTTAGATTACAATGTGCTTCTATTGTTCACTGTGCATAGTCAGCAGCTGTGCCTAGTCCAGATAAGTCCATCATGATTGTGATACTTACTGGCAGATGTGTCTATTTCTCATATAGTGTTTCTGTGTGTACTGAGATGTTCATTTGTAGATCGCATGTCACATGCATCACAGTCTTGCACCAAGAGACCTCAGGTCTATGTATCATGCCATATTCTATTTCTTATCTTTTGTATCAGCGGTGGTGATGTTACTGACTTTAATGCTGATATGAATGAATTCTTTAGTGAGTAGATGGATATAACCTCTTTAAAGTCCATATCCTGAAATCTGGGCAGACTTGAGTGCTATTGGAGGCTTCGCACCTCTCTCCTACTAGTCTCACACTCAAATGTGCAGTTAGCAACATCACTGAGCTAAAATTTGTACATGACAGTGAGTCTGCATAATTCCCACATAGACTTAATGATAATTTCCCTTTTTCAATCTCAAGTGTGGGTGTATATTATTCTTGCTCCAGCTCCAGACATGTGTTGCTTGTGAGTATTTTGATATCAATGAAACATGCTTTGAGAATCACTTTTTATGAATCACAGAATGAATGTGACAGCTTGTGTGTGAGTTTGGAGCAATGGGTGGTATCAGGGGCAAGAAACTCTGACATCGGGATGATTCAGTTCCCAAACTAGCACATTCTCACAGTTCAAAAGCATGTATATAGACCAGTTTGGACACGAGATCCTTTCAAGAGGCAAATTAACTTTTACTTCAGGCAATAACTAGGCAGATCCATCTTTGTGGTGGGATCGCAGAGTGGGTGACAGATAATGCTGTGGCACCAGCACTACTAGTATGCATTTCTCCCTCTTTTCATCTACCCTCCTGCCAGCTAATTACTACTCCACCAACTGGATTGCCTGGCTTTGCTAGCAAATATGTAGTTTAAGTACCCTAAGTTTACCTGTGCAAATATTGAGGTGAAGTCATGACTTAAGCCAAAGTTGGACCGAATGGAGCCGGAGTTGGGTGGCTTGACTATGACTCAGTGATTTGAGAAAATGAGTCAAGCCATAGTTGTGGCTTTTCAAGCCAAGTTAAGCTGCGGTGACACTAGTTCAACTTCAACAAGATAACATGAACGGTTGACACCTCTGCAAGAAGATGTGGGTATCCATTAGTAAGCAGAGTCACTAACATTCTTAAAATCTCTGTATCAAATAATTTGCAACCTCAGAATGGAAGGTATCACAGCATTGTATAAAAATAGTCCCCTCAGATCAGAACTAACTTCCAAGCCTCTCCCCCAGAGCTTCTAAGCTCTGCTGAGAGGCTTGCACTGAGCATAACTCAACTACTGGAATTCTTGAAGTCAGAGAGTTGAGTCAGAGTCCTAAGTTGAGTCAAGCCTTGAAATTGGTGCTAGCATGACTGTCATTTTCAACACCACTGTAGGATTACCACTAACACTTCTTGCATAGGATAAGCATGAGATGCTGCTCATGCCTTGCTTTGAACAATACTCTTATGATGGGATGGTCCACATGTTGCAACAATCATGTCATGTCAGATCAGGCTGCAGGACACCAGTGAGTCCTCTATTTGCTGGTGGATACTGAAACTTTATGATGTATTGGCCCTGGACCCTTATCTACAGATTTGAGTGGCAATAATGACTGGTTCCACCAGATGACCACACCACACTGACTTGTTGTCCACAACACTCAGGAGGTGATGTGATTTGGAATGCCTGCCTGAGGTCTGTAATTGCCTGATGTAGATGCTTGTGCTTTGTCAAACTGATTTTATGAGTACCTCCAGCTTCATGGCTGGGTAAAAGGTGAATTAAGAGCAATAAAAAGTTACATTGAGGGATTCATTCACTGCCATGCACATGCATCAGCCCACAATTCGTTAATCAAGACCAAAATCAAATGGTACAAGATGTTCACCGCCAAACTGCCCTGAAATTAAAAATGATTTCCAAGGATTCTAATGTTCGTTCACTTGCAGATAACTTAAAATATGCCCTATTTGCTCAATTAAATAATAAATGTGACATTTGTAAAAAACATATGAGATTACGAACAGATTTCCAGGTTGCACCAAGCATATATGTGGTTGATATTGCTCAATTTCAAGGTGAGATTAACATAGAAAGTAATATTGAATTAATAACTACTGACAATACCAAACATAAAATGAATCTACGTGGAATAATATATCATGGATTATATTATTTTACATCACGAATCTTTGATAAGACTGGTAATATATGGTCCCACGATGGTACCAAATTTGATGGACAATGTAAGATGACAGGCAAAGTCAGTCCAGAAGACTTAGGTTTTTTAGACTTCAGAAAGGCTTGTATTGCTGTATATAGTAGTAATAAATAAATATAACATGGCACATGGTTCTCAGTAAAACAATAATATAAAATAATAATGGCCTGGTGTAAGTTAAGTCAAGGGAATCGTCAGTTGCCATGTGCATGCACCGGCCCACAATCCGTTAATGAACTTGAAGTTTCTTACAAAATCCTTACTTGATATTCATTTATCATTACAGTAACCCTATCCCTTTTCTGCATTGGTCATTCCGATTTCCGAATAGTTGAAACCTTCCGCGCATCCAGATAAGTCTCAACTCACTATTTGTCACTGATCCTTTCCAAGTAGACCCAACCATCAGAACTCTGATAATTCCATCTGGTCTCCCGTCTGAAATACCAGGGCACTAGAAATCCAAGAGGGCACAACCCATAAGTTGAAGCCAATGCCCATATAGATCAGTCTTTGGATCTCTGATTTCCAAGTCATCCGATATTCCGCATATTCCAAATATTGCGATTTTCCGATTTCGGTCAAGGAGAGCTCTGACCAAATCCGACCCCACGTCCGATCCGGTCCTTAACAGTTAGTGGCATTCCCAGCACATTGGAACAATCAGAAACAAGTGGCATTATATGCATTGTAAACCAGGATTTTTTCTGGATGGAGAATGTGATTGGCATAAATAGGCCTACTGGATGGTGTGACATGTGATATTGTTGAAAAAAACAGAGTGGATACCTGCGGAAGGTGGGAATCCAAAAATGAAAGTTTTGGATGTAATGGTTGGTTGAAAACTTTGGGATTGGTTTTGGAGATGTCGGAAATCTGAAGGTAAGGTTGGAAGTCATTGACAGGATTAGTGGTATTGTTGGTAAATAGGTTGAGGGGTGTTTTCAGAAAGCATCTGTTGTAATCTCAGTAAGGCACGAATAATGATAATGTGATTTGTGTTTGAGGATTGTTTGAGTGGTCAGTTTTGGGAATTTGGAAGAACCTCTAGGAGGTCCTCATCATTGGGATTGCTTGACATGATGACTTCAGCTCGGAGATTTGCTTTCCTGGCGAAGGATGATGACCTTGGGCAATTCTTTGTTTTTATGACCAGGTCTTCCACAGTAGAGGCATAGCTTCTGATCAATATTTTGTTGTTTCTCCTGTGGTATTAATTTGCCATCCTGTCTGAGGATGTCGGGAAGTTCAGGTGTTGGCAAAGTCAGGATATGGTCGGAAATTGTTGCCACTGATTGTAGGTCATTGGAAAGAAGGGTTGAGGTCGCATTGTTGGTATTCATCAGGATGTGCTTGGGTTTGAAGTCTTTGTCTATGAGGCATTTGCTAATGTTATCAGAGTATCCTTGAACACTGGTGTTGTCGGGATTTTCAATGTCATTGGTTGATCTGTCAATGTCGTCATTCGAGAGTGTTCGGATTTGGATGTTGGCAGACATTGTAGAAATCAAGAGTGTCAGCTTATATATACTGTTAGGTACCAGATTCTTGACTGGGTTGGATTTCTCATTAATCCGAGTTCCACATGTTGGAATACCCTGGAGGTGCTCGGAGGTATCAGAACTCAGAGGTCAGAGAATTGGAAACAAATCTATATGGGTGTTGGCTTCAACTTATGGGTTGCGCCCTCTTGGATTTCTAGTGCCCTGGTATTTTGGATTTTCGACCAGATGGAAATATTGGAATACCGATGGTCGGGTCTACACGGAGTGATCAGTAACAATAGCGCATTGGGAGACTTATTGAGTGAGCAGAAGAATTTGGAGATTTCGGAGTTCGGAAGGCCAATGCAGGAACGAGGAGTAATGATAAATGAATATTGAGTGATATTTGGCTTTACGGAAAAGCGATTAGGAGGTAAGGAATGGATGTGTTGGAAGATTGTGATGTCAGAAGTTTATTGGAAATCGGGATTATTCGGAGTTTCAATATAATGCTCAATGTATAAGAAGTATACGTGAACAATATGGAAAGTAAGGTATAGGGAGAACAATGCTTTATATATATAGATGGACATTCATACAGATAAGACTCAGTACGTCTGTTGAAAGAGAAGAGATATATAAGCTAAAGAAAAAGCTTGAGTGAAAAGGCATATTTAAAGAGGTGAATGTAATTCCAGAATTGGAATTGGAGGAGACAAAAGTGTGTGATACGGAATGCCAAGATTGGAATGAGTATGGGAATCTAGATAAAACATACGGGGGTAGGATCGAAAATAGATCATGACTAAGAATGATCAAATGGGGGTATATCGGAATAAGCAGAAGGGGTTTATCAGGATAAGCAGAAAAGGCTTATCAAAAAATACAGAGACGTTGGAATAACACAGTATTGGATCTGGGATCTAACAGAAAGATGCTGATCCACCTCGACTTGGTAAAGGTAGTGGAGTGATGGCGGGCCCTTGGGATTGAGTTCAGATACAATCAATAGGAGAGTGATGGGGGTGACCCAACAAATTGATTGTCCTATCCGACATACTTGAAAGAGAGAAACTAGGAGAAGGATTTCGACTAGGTGTTAGTTCTATTATACTGTCAAAAACCGCCTTTGGCCTGTTATCTTCTAACAGAACAAGGTCAGTAACAACAAATGTGGTCAAGGAACCCTTCCGATGAAGCTGGAAGTGTTAGCGACAATGTTGTCAAAAACCACCTTTAACCTGTTATCTTTGGTGGAACAAAGTTAGTAACAACAAATGTGGTTAAAGAACCCTTCCAACAAAGCCGAAAGTGTTAGCAACAATGTATGCAAAGTATACAGACTAAGACAGTTAAGTGAATGGTGCTGAAATGGTGCCTACTTGTTGGGACTGGAATAGAGAGATAATTTGAAAGAAGAAAGTAGAATTCACTTAGCAAATAAAGTTCTAGCGATGTTATTGACATTGATCATTAAGATGGAATTGAGATAGAGATAAGAAAATGATGAGTTCAGAATAGTTGTTAGACTCGTCGTTTGACTTAGATGTGTAGACGACACCAAGTAAAGAGAGGGGGAAGACTTATGATAATAGAACTAAAGAAATACATGTGTTTTATACTAGACGTATTCACCGATGTCGGATAGATACCATGTGGGCTATATATTAAATGGAGTTATAACTGTCGTGGTGATTGATGTTCCTATCTACTGTTATTGGAGCTGCATATATCGACGATTGGTTGTTAGGTTGAGTGATCCGATCTTGGATGGCGAATATCGCTAGTATCGCTAGTATCACTAGTGTCGGTAAGACATGGAGGGGATAGCGACAGTGATAAGTGTCGTTAGGTGTTGAATCATGACAGTAGCCTCCTTTCTAGTTCAGAGCCCCAGTGACGCATATGGAGAATTGCTGTGATTTGTCGGATAGTTTTGTGGTCCGTGCATGACCTGATAGGCGTTGAGAGGCGTACCACCGATAATGTGACCTGGTCCATGCGCAGCACGCGTCGTTAACATAAAAGCGGGCACAACCTTGAATGAGTCTTCATTCAGTTTCCAATGGCGCCTTCCTTCAACACTTTATTAGGACAGTTCCAGACCAAGGCATTGACTGAACCCAAGCAACGCGAAAATCTCCTCGAAGAAATTGGGATGTGGGTGAAGGAAATGGAGGGAATAGATGTGAGTAGGACCACTTCTTGTTGATTTCTGTCGCTAATGGATATCGATAACAGGATGAGCTATTGGCTGCAATGGAGGCTCGTCTATCCATACAGCCGAAGTTTATGATTCCAGCCAAAGTGACGAAGATTTGAAGTGATATCAACGCAGCGAAGTCTTGGGTATTGGTAATGAAGGTAAGTGATCAAGTCTCTTCTTATCGATGGTTCCTAACTGTTGTCCATAGGGGGGCTTCACAGTGGCTTCACCCAATCCTTTGGCGATAGCTGCTGTAGGCCTAGTGAGTCCACGAGTTGATACCCCACTGCCAAAGGCGATTCTGTCTGTCCCAGTAGTCCCGCTCTTCGATAAAGGGGCGCTGACAGAGGATCTGACGGACGAAGCGGTCGGCCAGTTGGCCCACGACGATATCGCCATCGTTCCACGACGTGAAGCTAAGCTTCTCGGTGGTGTTGGGATTGCCAATACCATCAGATAGGTATGCCAGCAGAGTATGGTGATCGACTGGCGTATCATATCACTGGTATCGTATATGTCGACATAAATAATTTCCTTATTGACTGTTTATTTTCTTGTTGACATCCGATAGGGTGTCATGGTTGAGAACGAAAAGAAATGCGAGATGTGTGATTGCTGTGGTTATCAGTGTTATGGGTTGCCAGGGTGTGCATGTGGACAATGCTGTCGCAATGGAAAGCAGTGCAGCCTAAATCGTAAGTAAATGGTTTGCTTGTGTTTGCCATTGCTAATATCTTCTTGTATAGCCAAACACGCCAAAGGGAAGGGCAAGGTTTTTGTTATTACTTCATCCAAGAGCATAGGACACCTCAAATCCGCATCGCCTGCCATCGCTGGGCCTTCCTCTCTACCCCCTATCCCTTGGACTCGTTTGCAACCCTCCCATGACGCTAAGTGCCCCCTTGACCTCGTGCCGAACTCATCACCAGGGGAATCACCTATTCGCCCTTCTAAGCGACTTTGTCTCAATGTCATCAGAAGCAGCGCTTTGCAAAGCTTGCAGGATTCGATGGTGGAAGGGGCTGATCAGATGGATCGGTTAGCACAACAGTGGATTATCACTAATAATGCAGTAATGGGGATTCAAAAGGAAATGTTGGAGGTTCAGGCATGGATGAGAAATACAAATAAGAAGTTAGAAAAGTTTTTGTGAAAGAGTAATAAGGAGAGTGTGAATAAGAAGGAGCTTCTCTTTGAAATTAAAAAATGATTGCTTTAAAAAGTATTGAGTGAAAAGCATTTTAACTAAGAGAGAATGAAAGTTTTTTGGGAAGAAAGAGTGTGAAAAATGGCTTTTCAGATGTCTTGCGCTATCGATGTTGCTTCGGAAGGAATTCCGATGCCATCGCTAAGACTATGATCATGTAGTGGTTTGGATTAAATGAGGGTTTTAGCTAAAGTATAATTGAAAGAAGAGTTTTTGAGGTCGGGGCTTATCGAGATAAGCCTTGTGAAATGCTTTGACAGGTTTTGGTGGATGTTGAAGATTGTTGGAATATTCCCAACTTGTTGCATCGCTAGTGTGTTCATAGCCCTTCCATTCGACAAGATATTGTATGTGTTTTCTTTGTCGTCGGGAGTCTAGAATGCGACCAACTTTGTATTCGAGGGAATGCTCAATTTCGACAGGAGGTGGAGGGTCAGGATTGCGGTTTTGGATAAGACTTGGGGTCACAGGTTCTAATAGCGATACGTGGAAGACGGGATGAATCTTCTGTAATGCTAGTGGTAAGCTGAGTCGAAACACGTGCAACGACACTCTTGCGACTATAGGATAAGGTCCCAGTCGTCGGTGATCAAGTTTCTTGGATGGTCGCTTGATTCAGATGTTTCGGCTATCCAACCAAACTTTGTCACCAACTGTCAGCTTCGGAATCACTGTGTTTTGGTTGTCGGTTGATGTTTGATACTGTGCCAAAGTTACCTTAATTTGTTCATGGAGATAATGGTGTAATTCCTGTAAGTCTACAGCCATTTGGTGAGCAGTCTCCGATGGAACAGTATCAAGGGAAACTTCGAGGTTAGGATGGAAGCCTTTATTCGCAAAAACTGGGGTGACCTGTGTTGCTGAATGCGAAGTGTTGTTGGATGCAAATTCGGCAAGGGGGAGGAGATGTGACCAGTCATCTTGCTGATAATTAACATAAATCCGAATGTACTGTTCAAGGACTTGGTTGAGCCGTTCGGTTTGTCCATCTGTTTGGGGATGATAGGCCGTCAATAAGTTGGCCTTGATGTTGAGAAGCTGGCATAACCATCGCCAGAAATGGGAGATAAAGTGTTTACCATGATCAGAGCTAATGTCGGATGGTGTGCCATGTTTAGAGAAGACATGTTGAAGGCAAAGAATGGCTATGTCTTCAGAATCAATGTCACGATACATGGGGATGAATAAACCCATCTTTGTTAGCCTATCGACGATGACTAGGATGGTGTCGAATCCATCGGATAGAGGAAGTCCTTCAATAAAATCCATTGAGATGGAACCCCAAGGTCGTTCTCCAATTGGTAAGAACTTGAGGGGTCCAAATGGTTTATGGTGAATAGATTTTGCATTGCGACAAGGGGTACAAGATTTAACATAGTCGGTGACGAAGGCGATGATTTTTGGCCAATAGTATCGTCGTCGAATGTTGTTAATAGTTTTGCTGATTCCTGGGTGTCCCGATAATCAATGTTCGTGGCAGGATCTGAGTACGTCGAGTTGAAGGTCCTGGTGGTCTGGGACGTAGTATAGACCATTATACAGAAGGAAACCACTGTCTGTCGATAAGGACCATGAGTCAGGGTGATTGTTGGCAGGTGGTAATTTCTGTTGGAGTCTCTGTATATGCATCTGAGCGAAGGGATCCGTATGAATTCCCTGCCTGATGGAGGAAAGAAGTGAGGCTGAGTCTAGTACTATGGCTCGCAGAAGTAACTGTCCAGCCTTGAACATGGTCTGGAAGTTATGAGGATTAGCTTCTGTATAGTTGCTACTCCCTCATTTAGGGTACATGTTGCCACGACGTGTTAGTGCATCTGGTTTTGTTCCAAGACATCCGGTGCGATAGCAAATGATGTAGTTGAATCCTGAGTGATATTCCGACCAGCGAGCTTGCCGACGGGTGAGTTGCTTTGTCATCACAAAGTATTCAAGATTTTTGTGGTTGGATAGGACAAGGACTATGTGGGTAGTACCTTCGAGGTAGTTTCTCCATTGTTTGAAGGCCTCGAAGATAGCAAGCAGTTCCTTATCATATATCTCATAGTTCAATTCAGATGGGTTCATGCTTCGCAAATAGAAAGCAATAGGATGGATATCACCATCATTGGGAGAGATTTGAGAGATGATCACGGCAACAGCATAGTCAGATGCATCCATTTTGATGACACACTGGGGGCATGAGGATATTTTTAGTGTGAAAAATGTGATAAAAATGCCTTTTCCTTACAGATTATTCATTCACTGTTCTGGTTGAAAAATCTCCCAAAAATGCTGCTTTTTTATCAAGTTTTAGGACCTGAAAATCTGGTACATACTTCACATTTCTAGGCATGGGAAATGGATGTAAAATGTGAGAAATAATGAATTTACTCATTGATTTCATGCCACAAAAATGCAAGGACAATCTTGGTTTTCATTGACATTTTCAACAGAAAAGAACCAAAGTTTATCCAAGATTTCATAGTAGAAAAAAGGTGAGAAAATTAGTAAAATATATGAGATTTTCATGAGATTTTTCAAAACTATTAGCCAATGAATAATCCAACATTTTTCTTTAGTTTTTGCAAGGAAAAACCTGATGGATAAATGTTTATCCAATGCATAATCATTCACCCATAGGCAATGTATAACAAGTTTTCTGAACCAAAAAGGTAATGAAAAAGTCAATGGATAAGAGTTTATCCCTTGGATAATCATTCACCCGTAGGCAATATATAACAAGTTTTCTGAACTGAAAAGGCAATGAAAAAGTCAATGGATAAGACTTTATCCCTTGGATAATCATTCACCCATAGGCAATATATAACAAGTTTTCTGAACTGAAAAGGTAATGAAAAAGTCAATGGATAAGAGTTTATCCCTTGGATAATCATTCTTCCATATGGGGTAAATGTTCTGCCTATGGCAGAATGATTATCCATGGGATAAACTCTTATCCATTGACTTTTTCATTACCTTTTTGGTTCAGAAAACTTGTTATACATTGCCTATGGGTGAATGATTATGCATTGGATAAACATTTATCCATCAGGTTTTTCCTTGCAAAAACTAAAGAAAAATGTTGGATTATTCATTGGCTAATAGTTTTGAAAAATCTCATGAAAATCTCATATATTTTACTAATTTTCTCACCTTTTTTCTACTATGAAATCTTGGATAAACTTTGGTTCTTTTCTGTTGAAAATGTCAATGAAAACCAAGATTGTCCTTGCATTTTTGTGGCATGAAATCAATGAGTAAATTCATTATTTCTCACATTTTACATCCATTTCCCATGCCTAGAAATGTGAAGTATGTACCAGATTTTCAGGTCCTAAAACTTGATAAAAAAGCAGCATTTTTGGGAGATTTTTCAACCAGAACAGTGAATGAATAATCTGTAAGGAAAAGGCATTTTTATCACATTTTTCACACTAAAAATATCCTCATGCCCCCAGTGACAATAGGGTTATTGGGGTCAAAATGAGTGAGAATTGGAGCCTTAGTGAAGGCGAGCTTGAGGTGTTCGAAAGCATCATTTTTCGGTGTATTCCATGCAAATGGGGTATCCTTACGCATCAGTCGTGTTAGTGGAAGTACAATATCAGAGAAACGAGTGATAAAAATTGGTGAAACCTCAAAAACATTGGACATCCTTCAGGGTTTTGGGTGTCGGCCAATCTTCAATTGCATTTGTTTTTGCAGGGTCCATTGATACACCAGCTGGCGATACGATAAACCCTAAGAATTCGACGGAAATAGAGTGAAAGATGGACTTCTCAGGTTTGATATGAAGGTTTTGGTCTCTAAGACGAGTGAGTACCTGCTGAACGTGTTTCCGATGGTCATTGATGTTGTCGGAAAATACTAGAATGTCATCCAGGTAGACTACAACAAAACGATCAGTCATATCTTGAAAGATATCGTTCATAAAATGCTGAAATGTCGCCGGAGAGTTTGTGAGACCCATCGGTAGTACTAAAAACTCGAAGGCCCCATATCGGGTGCAGAAGGCTGTTTTCCATTCATGGCTGGGTTTGAGCCTAACATTATAGTAACCAGCACGAAGATCAAATTTGGTGTAGATTTTCGCTGATTTGAGCTGGTCGATAAGGTTACCGATGAGGGGGATTGGATAGCGATTCTTGACTGTAATTTTGTTGAGAGCGTGGTAGTCGACAACAAGTCAAAGGCCCCCATCTTGGTTCTTAGTGAATAGTACTGGTGCTCCACCAGGGGAAATCAATTGTCGGATGAAGCCTTTTCCAAGCATATTGTCTAGGAATTTGCATAGAGCCTCCAGTTCTACACCTGACATTGGGTATATTGGTCCATGGGGTAGCGGTTTGTTGTCTTCGATTTCAATCTTGTGGTCATAAGACCTATGAAGCCCTATGAGGTGGGATGGCCTTTGCTTCTTGTCTGGAAAAGACGTCAACGAAATCGAGGTGTTCATTGGGTACAACCTTGGCGAGCAGTTCTGCTTCGTCTGTTGGTAATACTTCGCCATGAAGTAGCAATGTCGGAGCGGGTTTGTGGGAGCTAGGAAGTAAACTTTCAGACTTGAATGTAGGTAATGATGGAATAAAATGAAAAGAGTATATGGTTTCTCCTGCATTTATTAATCTCCTGAATGCATCAGCACCAACAAGAGTGATTTTCGGAACTTTGCATGTTCTTATATCAGTCATGAATCTGTTGGGAAAAGGTAATGGGTCAGAAAACTAGTTGTCATATTCATATTGATTGGCGATTGGAAGATAGGGGGGTTGGATTGAGAGAAATTCGGTTTTGAAAGGATACCTGATGGTGGCGATATAATTGCTGAAGAACCAGGGACTGTCAAAGGGGGAAACCCTGAAGAAGTGTGGAGTTCTGGGATGGTATTGAAAACCGAAGGTAGTGTCGATTGGATGTTCTGAGTGGTTGTGATACAAGACATGGCGGTGGTCAAGTATTGAGCCAGTGCTGGATTGGAAATGAAGTGACATTGAAGCCCAATCGGTTGTCAGATTCGTGGTTTTTAGCCAGGGAAGACCTAGGACAATCGGGGCTGATGGATGAAGTTGAGTAATGAGGAGTGATAGAGATTGAGATGACGAATCGGGAAAAGAGATAGTGGTTTTAATGTATTTGTGGATGAAACCGCTGGTGGCAGGTTTTCCATCGAATAGACATAGAGAAACTGGTTGCGAAAGAGATTGTCGGGCCGTTGGAAGTTGTGTTGCTAATTGTACATCAATAAAATTTGATGTTGCCCCGGAGTCTATGAGAGTAGGTACAGGATCAGAATGATCAGAGAGAGTTAGATGGATGATGAATGAAATGTCGGATCGAGATACAAGTCCCAACCGTAATTGTACAGAGGGAATTGTGTGCAGGTGTGCCATGCGACCCATTGTGCACACGTCAGATGGATCACTGGTTAGTTTTCTGCCGAGGGTTGAGGTTCCTCATCTATAACTTCTGCAATTGTTGCCGATTGAGGTTCTGCCAAAATGGTAAAGGTGGCTCGTCCTGACACTTGTTGTGGGTTCTTCACATAGATACAGTCGCGACTGTGATGATCAGATTGTTCTCCACAATAAATACACAAGCCCTTGGCTTTATGGCGCTCCTTCTCAGTGTCAGTCAAATGACCGGTGTTATTGAGTACACTGCTGAGGTCTTTTCGGTCAGTCGCTACTCCTTGCGATGGTTTTGATCTGTTGCTGGAGTAGTTGTTGCCTCTTTGTTCAAATGGCTTGCACTCCGATTCCTTCATATATGTTGAAGCGCTTACAGTCTGGCAAGCTGATGTGGCATGAGAGGTTTTGTCGTTTTGGTGAGCCCAGTAGCGATTGTCACATTCCAGGGCTTGGTGTTTGAGGTGTCGAGGGTTGTCGCTTGTGGTCACAACAGAAGATGGTCTTTAATGCATTCGGCAAGACCTTCATAGAACACATCGTAAAGGGCGGGGTCGTTCCAACCTGTATGAGGAGCATGTTCAGCAAATTTAATCATGTATTTATTCACGTGATGATGATCCTTCATTCTGAGTTGTCAGATTGATCGTTGGGCAGATTGAGTGAGGTCGGGTTGTCCAAACAATTGGTTGAGAGAGATAATGAATTCATCCCAGTTGGTTCGGATGGTTGTTTTGGGTGATGCGATGAGGTGTGGGAGCCACCAATTGAGAGCGATTCCGGAGAGATAGGAGGCTGCATATGCAACTTGTTGGCAATCAGTTGAAAACCTTTGAGGTTTGTTATCGAAAGCCATAATGCACTGTGCAATAAATGCTCGGATCGATTCCAGTTTGGTACTGTCAAAGTGAGTCAGTTTCCTGATTTCAGAATCGGTTTCCTGTTGCGATTGTGTCATTACATAGTAAGGGATGCCATAAGGTTGGTACCAGGGACCGTTTGTTGGTCCTCCAAGTGGTGGTGGTTCAGATGGTGATCCTCTGAAGGGATTGCCAGGGGGTCCGCCAAAGGGTGCTCCAGGTGGTCCTCCAAAGGGAGGGGGTCTGCCAGGAGGCCTGGGAGGTGGTCCCCTAGGAAATGCTGGAGGAGGTGGTTGTCCTGGGTGTCCCAAAGGGGGTCCAGGAGGAAGAGATTGAGGTTGCGATGGTGTCGACACATTGTGGCGATGCGACGTAGTCAATACTGTTGGACTAGGTGGCGGAGCGGAAGGAGGCATTCTTGGGAAGCCTTGCCATTGTCTGCTGTTGAAATCAGGTGGGTTCCCTCTAAAAGTCGGACTGTTGAATGGTGAAGGTGACACATGAGAGGGACTCGGGTGTTCCATTCTTGGCATTGTTGGATGAGTGGTCGGTGGTCATGGAAGTGGGGTTGCTATTGGATCAATGGGAGGTCAATGAGGTTGAGCAAACAGAGGTCGGAGAGCGATTGGTGGTTTATGTTGCATATATGTGGTCCCAGGACGAGGATAAGGGGATCCATATTCATGCATTTGGGAAGTAGTGCTGGGCCAAAAGATATTCGATGCTACTGCTGTATAAGGATGATTAATTGCTTGTTGAGTTGGCATATAGAGTTCTGAATCTGACTGTGCCGGTGTTGGGATTGGTGGATGTGAGGAAGATGAAAGCAATGACATAGTTGTTGACGGATGTGGTAACTGTATGGGTTGATTACTGATAGGTTCTAGAGTGAGACCAGCCCGTTGCGCTTGCGTACAAGCTTGTGCTAGTTGTGTTCGAGTTGCAACAAGTTGTCTCTGCTGATTGCTTATCAGTGCTTCAGTCTGGCAAAGATTCTCACTAAGTTGTTGAAGTTTGGCTTCCTCTTGTCCTATTGTTTGAGGTAATACCAACATCGATTGATGTGGGAATGATGACATATGTGGGAGGAGGTCTGGAATAAAGCCAGGTGTAATATATGCATCAGATTAGTGCTGTTGGGATGCTGTCGGATCAATCTGTGGGAAGGGTGCTGATCCACCTCCATTTGGTAAAGGTAGCGGTGTGATGGCGGGTCCTTGGGAACGGGTTTGGATATGATCAATAGGGGAGTATTGGGGGTGACCCGATGAGTCAATTGTCCTATCCGACATACTTGAAAGGGAGAGACTGGGAGGAGGATTCCGACCAGTAGGTGTTAGTTCTATTATACTGTCAAAAACCGCCCTTAACCTGTTATCTTTGGTGGAACAAAGTTAGTAACAACACATGTGGTTAAAGAACCCTTCCAACGAAGCCAAAAGTGTTGGCAATGATGTATGCAAAGTATACAGACTAAGACAGTTAAGTGAATGGTGCTGAAATGGTGCCTACTTGTCGGAACTGGAATAGAGAGGTAATTTGAAAGAAGAAAGTAGAATTCACTTAGCAAATAAAGTTCTAGCGATGTTATCGACGTTGATCGTTAAGACAGAATTGAGATAGAGATAAGAAGATGATGAATTCAGAATAGTTGTTAGACTCGTCGTTTGACTTAGATGTGTAGATGACACCAAGTAAAGAGAGGGGGAAGACTTATGATAATAGAACTAAAGAAATACATGTGTTCTATCCTATTGTTTTATACTAGATGTATTCACCGATGTCGGATAGATACCATGTGGGCTATATATTAAATGGAGTTATAACTGTCATGGTGATTGATGTTCCTATCTACTGTTATTGGAGCCGCATATATCGACAATCAGTTGTTAGTTTGAGTGATCCAATCTTGGACGGCGAATATCACTAGTATCACTAGTGTCAGTAAGATGTGGAGGGGATAGTGACAGTGATAAGTGTTGTTAGGTGTCGAATCATGACAAATTTATGCAAAGTGTACAAGCTAAGACAGCAAGAGAAATGGTGCCATGAGGGTGCCTACTTGTCGAAACTGGGGAAAGAGAAGGGAATTGAAAGAAGAACACAGAGTTTACAAACTTGGCATGCTAGCAACGTTGTCGCCAGAGATAGAGAGATAGAGTAAAAGGATAATGAGCTCAAGTAGTCATTAACTCGTTGTATCACTTTGATGTGTAGAAGACACCAAGTAAAGAGAGGGTGAAGACGTATGATAATAGAACTAGAGAAATACATGTGTTCTTATCCTACTGTTTTATATTAAACGTGTTCACTGACATTGGATAAAGACCATGTGGAATGTATGCCAAATGGTGATGGATGTATGTAAGCAAAATAATGAATGTCAGGAAGGAAGGAAGTTTTAGCATGGAAGTAATAAATGTGAAGAGAGAGAATAAGGGTTAGACAAGACAAGAAGAAGGTACTAGCCAAATGGAGGTATTATCCTGAACTTATCCATATAGCCCCCGTAGTTGTTGATGTTAACATCTGCTGATACTGGAGTCACATATATTGATGATCGGTTTGCTAGGTTGAGTGATCCAACCTCAGGGCAAATGTCGCTAGTGTTGCTAGTGTTGGTAGCCTTGATACATCGTGGAGAAGATGGCGATAGCCACTTGATAAGTGGTACTAAGTGTCGGATCATGACACCCTGGTCTCCACACATATATATAAGCAGTAGATAGCTCATGTACTTTTGCTATCCTTGTTATACACTTGGGTTAGAGGCATTAGTCTTATTGTCCCTTGATGTCCCCTTACAGTCAGGCTGACATTGTGCAGCATCAAGGGGATGGTGGTGAGTCATCCCAACTGCCAACACTAAGGTCACCATCAAGGGCACACCTAATTGCAGGGATGGACATCCCCATCTGGCCGACTGAAAAGACAGGGATGCCACCAGCCTCACCGAGGAATGTGTATACACATGACCTGATAACAGGGGCACCTGTACTATATAAACTGCCCCTGTTCAAACCCTGGGACAATGCATCCACTGATGAGGAGGAAAACCCCCTCTGCATGGCTCCTACAAAGGAGCCATCAACACATATGCTCAAGAAGTGTAAATTGCACAATGTGGTCACCCCCACTGTGGGAAACCCCCCATACTCCCAGATGGGGATTATTCCCCATCCCCTTGGCAAAGTGCCCATGCCACACATGGGCACAAAACACACATGGTATGACACGTGCAATATAAACAGTCCTCTGCTTCTAGCAGAGTACAAAAAGGGGGTTAACATCCCCTACCTTGAGCATACTCCTGCTCAAAAGAGAGCTGTGGCTCACATTAAGAAGAGCCACAGGGAAAACTCCAGGGTGGAGTGCTTCACCATCCACCCTCACACCTCGGCTGACTTGAAGTCAGCCCTTATGCTCTGGATTTATAATCCAGAAGGTGTCCCTGCTGCTATCAGGGAGGAATCAGACACATTGCTAAACCTGAGCAACATTGACATCTGTGTATGGATCAACAAGGTTATCCCACAGACTGATGGCACTGTTTTCAAGACAGCACTACAGAATATGTTTTCCCAGAAAGGGAATTGGGAAAGCCTGGTAGGGGCCCAGTGGCTCATGCCATAAGGAAATGGGGATCTAAGATCCTCTGCACCAAACAAGTGTGGTTGGAGCATTGATGCTCAATCTACAAGTGAGAAAGACATCACTCTGTGGCTTGGTCAGCATGGGGACATCGACCCTGTCTGCACCACAGACTTACTAGAACCCTACTATGAGAGGGTTTCAAGCAAACTGTGCTACAGCATAGCAGCACAGTCAGCACAACAACATGCTGCTGAATGCAAGGCTTTTACCCTTGCTATCAGACCTGACCCAAAAGGGAAAGGTAAAGCTACTGGGGAAGTTCCTTCCTCCATGCCACTACACATGTGCATAGACTATAGTGACATACTGACACAGTGCCTACAGGTGCTGAGACTGCTCAGCCTAATGAGGGCGATCTTACTGTTGCTAGCACTAGTGCTAGCATAACCAGAAGCAGTGACATTGGAATGGATACTTCTGAGATCTATGAGGACTCACTTCCTCTAGATGCAGAGATGAATCCACCATCACCCACCACTTGACACAGGTTATAAATCCATCGTCTATGATATTGTATGAATTGATGGCCTCCCTATGGTTTCAGCCTGAAGGGGAGGGTGTAAGGGAATTATAATTTCCTTATATATATAAGTATATAAGTATGTACAAATATATATATTATAATGTAGTTAGTATATGCATAGACCATGTCTATGCTGTAAATATGTACACATGTGTCCACAACTATACTAGTTATTAGTGTGGGAAGAACCTTAAGTTCTTCACCACTTATCTGCAACCATCACACACTGCCTGTATAGAACTGTTTGGAATGGTTCTATCTGAGCTCATGTGATAACCACACTTAAGTGTAAATTCCTTACAGGTTCTCTTGCTAACATTATTTGAATTCACAGGAACTTTACAACCTCTGTCATGCACAATGTCATTGAGTGCATCTTTGGTGTGCTCAAACAGTGCTTCCAAATCCTGACAACAACCCCTGACTATTCCGATTCCCTGAGTTTACAAAGGCTAAAATTGGCTTTTACAGTTGGACATGTCAACGAATCATGCACATTTTCCCACAATCATCTGGGATTTTGCGCTTTTGTCCACAGATTACATAAGAAAACTGTGCAAGCAGACTACAAAACATTTCTCCATTTGGGTTTTTGAAAAGTTTTGGGGTCCCAGTGGGGTCACCGGGGGAATGACCCAATGTCTGGACCTCTATTGTGGTCAGTTCTCGACAACCACTGACAGGATGTACTCAGTCCAAGCTATAGGCCCCACCCATGCTCCTCCTTCAACTTTGTAAGTACTTTTATTTAATTTGTGTCCACTTTTTTTTTTGTTCATCTCCGGATACCTAATGTATCCTGTCAGGATTATGGTCACATGACCATATTGCTGTCCACAAGTTACCTACACATGCACTTGCCAATGGCCGTGGTTCCAGCATGCCTTCTATATGTTGACACTTGTCTGTCATGTATGAGGTTTTTGATGTACAAGCCTTGGTATTACATGTTCAAGTATGGTCTTATTGGTATTTTGAAATTTCAAAGAACATGTGTGACAGGGTATAACTTTCATGCTCTTATATCCTTTAGTGGACCACTGTAATGTATGACATATGACTACTGACAACTGTACAAGTATTGATATGCATTGTGCCATGTATGAGAAAGCTAGACACATATTTTGGCATTGTGCATGCAGTGAAAATCACATGAATTGTACATCAGACAAATCACATGACCACTGATGGACAGGTGAAGATGAAATGTGCAGTCACTCTAAAATTTATAACATCTGATTCATATACTTCAATATGACTGGTAAAAAAGAGAATGATAAGAGGACTCCCAAAGGGTGGTAAGTATCTCAGTGAATATTCCCAGATATAAGAGAAATATATCAGTATGTAGTGTTGCTGTGGCTCCAAAACAGCTAAACATGGCTTTGCCGTTTTATGAGTCAACTTTCACTGGAAAGTGTGGGGTGCAATGTTGATGAAGTACTTGAACCAGTCATGTGTAATGGTGCACACCACACAAAAACTTAGCTTTGCTCATTGCCTTATAAAACAGCAAAAACAGTGATGGTTTTGGCTTGGCTGAGATTTTCCAGCCATTTACAAAGCTGACAATGTACAATAAAAAATATGCTATTTGAACTATTACAATGTTAGTATTGTCTTTCTAAACATCTTGGCTAGATCCTCAAAAAGATTTGGCCAAATATGAGGCACACTGGTGCTGGAAATTGTCAATCAGTCATGGTAGATCACCCAAGCCAGGAACAGCTGATGGCAACACTATCAGTATGAACAAAGAGCATTGTGGTTTCACAACCTCACATATCAGTTGCAACTCAATCACAGCTCAAGGGTGTTCCACTTCATCTGTCTCCTGCATCTGTCACATAGTTTTGTCCTGCTGACCCATCCCAGGCCTGTAACCATGACTGCTAGGAGACACGTGCTGGGTTTGATGTCGGACTGTTAGGGTTCACCGGATTTGACGTCAGGGTCGGATTTGGTCAGAACTCTCCTTGACTGAGATCGATGGTCACAATATTGGGAAATGCGTGGAATACTGGATGACTCGGAAGTCAGAGATCTGAAGACTGATCTATACAGGCATTGGCTTCAACTTATGGGTTGCGCCCTCTTGGATTTCTAGTGCCCTGGTAGTTTGGACTGAAGACCGGAAATGTTATCGGGGTTCCGATTGGTCAGGTCTGTTTGGAGGTCAGTGCCAATGATGCATTGAGACTTATCGGAGATGAGCAGGAGCTTCGAAGACTCAGGGATGTGGAGTCAATGCGGATGGAATAGGGGTGACGATAAATCAAGATTGAGTAAGGGTTAGCTTTACTGGAAAGCAAGTGTAATCAAGGAGGACTTGGAATGTCGGATGAGGTAGGGTCGGAATAATCGAAAAGATTGGAATGATCAGGATGATTGGGGTGATTGGAATAGTTGAACAATTTTTGAAGGAATTTGATACGATATGATACAATACAATACAATACAATACAATACAATACAATACAATACAATACAATACAATACAATACAATACAATACAATACAATACAATACAATACAATTTACAAGCTAAGGAAGCTTGATCAAGAGAGAACATATTTAAGACATGCGGGATTCCGAAATCGGGAATGGAAGATAAGGGTGCGTGATACGGAGTTCTGAAGTCAGAGCGAATATGGAAATCAAGATGTGTGTGATATGGAGTTCTGGAGTCGGAGTGAATATGGAAATCAAGATAAGACGTATGGGGATAATGTCGAAAATAAAATTGTGACTAAGAATAATAAATGGGGACATGTCGGAAGTAAGCAGAAAAGAGCTTATCGGAATATGTGAAATGTTGGAGTAACACGGGTTGGATCTGGGATCTAACAGTATCTCCCTTTTACGACCAAGCCCTCGAGGCTGATTACGCTATTTAATACCGTGGGAAGTTTTGGGTGTCGGTTATCCATAAAGGCTGAGATCTTGGATCAGACATATATATAGGAGAAAACACTTTGTGAAAATGCGAATCACTTTTCCCATGGATAATCATTCTTCCATATGGGGTAAATGTTCTGCCTATGGAAGATTGATTATCCATGGGATAAACTTTTATCCAGTGACTTTTTCATTGCCTTTTCGGTTCAGAAAACTTGTTATATATTGCCTATGGGTGAATGATTATGCATTGGATAAACATTTATCCATCAGGTTTTTCCTTGCAAAAACTAAAGAAAAATGTTGGATTATTCATTGGCTAATAGTTTTGAAAAATCTCATGAAAATCTCATATGTTTTACTAATTTTCTCACCTTCTTTCTACTATGAAATCTTGGATAAATTTTGGTTCTTTTCTGTTGAAAATGTCAATGAAAACCAAGATTGTCCTTACATTTTTGTCACATGAATTCAATGATTCATTATTTCCCACATTTTACATCCATTTCCCATGCCTAGAAATGTGAAATATGTACCAGATTTTCAGGTCCTAAAGCTTGATAAAAAAGCAGTATTTTTGGGTGATTTTTCGACCAGAACAGTGAATGAATAATCTGTAAGGAAAAAGCATTTTTATCACATTTTTTACACTAAAAATCTGCTCATTCCCCCAGTGTCAACATAGTGGCTACTCCCCCTTTAAGGTAGACGTCCCATTGTCTACCTCAAGTGTTGGAAGGTTGGTAAGGAGTTGGAGTGTCGGAGGACCGAAAGATTCATCGGAAACGTATTGGCTTTTCTAAGGAGATGAACGGTGTCTTCTCGGAAAATTTCTCGATAGTGGTCTTAATGTTGTCTGGTTGAAATCGTTGTAATCACGGATTACCTGAGAATTCAGAGAATATCGGAAGTTTTGGACTTGAAAAGGGATAAGAGGAGTGAATTGGAAATTTCGGGATTTTGGAGAACTGTTTGCAAGGAAAACAGAGTAAGGAAGACATGTAGGAAAGAAAAGGGTGTAGGAAAAATAGGAATTGAAATGTTTTGGTGGAGTTGTGGGTTTGTTTTTGGAAACATTGGTAAGGTACTTGATATTCGGCCTGGAATATTGTCCTACTGGTTGAAGGGTCGGAATCGGAAATGTGAGTCGGAGGATGTACGGATGGTGCATTTATGGATACGAGGGGTTTAACAGCGCCTTTCGAAGGAGATTGTTATTGATTCCAAAGGTGGTTTGTCGGTTATTGTCCCATAATGCAGAAATCGGTATTGATGACTAGACTTAGAGTCGGAGTAACTGCATTGTATCTTGAATAGTTGGATTCGGAAGTCTGGAAGTCGGAGGTCGGAAAAACTAAATCTTGGACGTGGAAGGATGTCTTTGGGGAAGATTCAGTGTTCGGACTTGGAGATCGTCCTGGGGTGTTCTCGAGGAAGTACAGACGTACTGTGCAGAATGTATCGGATGAAATCCTATAGCTAGAGTCTCATTAATGTTCTCGAGGTGGTTCTGGCAGAACTGGATGTAGGGAAAATGATTTCCCAAAGTGAGATTCTCTCCCTCCAATAGATGTGATCTTGTTGGAGTATGTAGCAGAATATTGATGATCACTTGTCGGGAATTGGAAGAATCAATGTAACAGATTTTCCTATCGAAAATGCGCCGAAGTTTCCACATTGTTGTTGGGAGTTGAGGTTTCAACAAGCATTGATGTTGGATGTTTTATGGCAGGTCGGGGGATGTCGCAATGAAGTCGGACTTTGGAGATTCGGAAAAACGCAGATTGCAGGTTTTCTAAAGACATGTCATAGAATTGAATCTTCTTGTTGAGGAGTGCGGAACTAGGTACTACCCAATACCCTGTCAATCAACGGATTGTAGTGGGTGGGTTAGTGGCATTCCCAGCACATCAGAACAGTTAGAAACAAGTGTCGTTATACATAATGTAATAGCAACCGGATTTTTCACTCGACGGGAGGACATGATTGGCGTGGATCGCCTACTGGGTGTTGCGACATAATGTCGTTGGTGATGGAAAAGACGGAGACCGGCGGAAAGTGGGAATCCGAAAGGATGGTGTTTAAACCTAATGATTGGTCAAAACTGTTCAGAAGGGTGATATTCGGAGTTTAGGCGGAATTGTTAGAAGTACAAAGGGTGTTTTTGGAAAGCGTCTGTGATGTTCTCGGTAAGGCACAATGAGATGTGAACGCGGATTCGTGCTCAAGAGTCTTTGAGCTGTCAGTTTTGGGGATTTGGAAGGTCCTCTAAAGGGACTGTGATGTCGGAATCACTTGGCGTGACAGTTGTGGTTTGGGATTTTGCTTTCCTGGTGAAGGATGATGACCTCAGGTATTCTTTCACCTTATGACCAGGTTTTCCACAGTAGAGGCATAACTTTTGATCAATGCATCGTTGTCTCTCCTGTAGTACTAACTTGCCATTTTGTCCGAGGATGTCAGAAAGTTTCTGTGTCGGAAAAGTCGGGGTTTGGTCGGAAATTGCTGCTGTGTATTGTGAGTCATTATCACAAGGATGGTTGGAAGTCACATTGTCAATGCCGCTCGGAATTGGGTTGGATTTGAAGTCTTTGTTTGTGAGGCACTTGTTGGAAAGACTGGGGTACTCATGAACATTCGATGGGTTGACGACATTTTTGGTAGGAGGGTCATTCAGGATCAGAAGGTTGTTCATAACTTTATCCAAATGTGCATTTAATTTACGATGTATTATAACCAACACATTTAAAAGCTATGTTTCTGAATATAGATGGACATTCTGAATGAAGTAGAATCGTTAGAAGTTCTATGTTTATGTTGTATTTAACTATCTGTTACGTACATTCAGGATTTTTTAGATGAGTGTATATAAGAGATACATACCATCACAATTTCAATCTGTTAGAATACAGAAGCCATACAACAATGTTTTACAAGTATAAATAAGCAATGATGATATAGAGTGCAACTAGACATGATGTGTATCATAGTATGTTAGACATACAATAAAAGTTATGGCTACATTGAGATAGGCCTGTTGAATAAAATATGTATCATTAGTAAAAGGAAGATATTGTATAAAATTTTAAAAAACTTTAGATTATACATATGTATCAATAGTTAGCGTAAACATTAAAATAGATGTAAAGCTATTAATTCTGATGTGTGATTGAGATAATGTACATTTAGTCTGCTTGTTTGCAACCTCAATACATGTGAATGACCCTCTAGATCTGTTGGTGTTGTCCAAATCGAGTGTTTGAATTCAGGTGTCGGAAGACATTATAGAAATCAAGAGTGTCAGCTTGTAAATACTGTTAGGAGACGCGTGCCAGGTTTGACGTCGGACTGTTAGGGTTTGCCGGATTTGACGTCAGGGTCGGATTTGGTCAGAACTCTCCTTGACTGAGATCGATGGTCACAATATTGGGAAATGCGTGGAATACTGGATGACTCGGAAGTCAGAGATCTGAAGACTGATCTATACGGGCATTGGCTTCAACTTATGGGTTGCGCCCTCTTGGATTTCTAGTGCCCTGGTATTTCGGACTGAAGACCGAAAATGTTATCGGGGTTCCGATTGGTCAGGTCTGTTTGAAGGTCAGTGCCAATGATGCATTGAGACTTATCGGAGATGAGCAGGAGCTTCGAAGACTCAGGGATGTGGAGTCAATGCGGATGGAATAGGGGTGACGATAAATCAAGATTGAGTAAGGGTTAGCTTTACTGGAAAGCAAGTGTAATCAAGGAGGACTTGGAATGTCGGATGAGGTAGGGTCGGAATAATCGAAAAGATTGGAATGATCAGGATGATTGGGGTGATTGGAATAGTTGGAATACTGAACAATTTTTGAAGGAATTTGATACAATATGATATGATATGATATGATATGATATGATATGATACAATATGATTTACAAGCTAAGGAAGCTTGATCAAGAGAGAACATATTTAAGACATGCGGGATTCCGAAATCGGGAACGGAAGATAAGGGTGCGTGATACGGAGTTCCGAAGTCAGAGCGAATACAGAAATGAAGATCAGACGTACCGGGATAATGTCAAAAATAAAATTGTGACTAAGAATAATAAATGGGGACATGTTGGAAGTAAGCGGAAAAGAGCTTATTGGAATACGTGAAACGTTGGAGTAACACAGGTCAGATATGGGATCTAACAATGACATGGTTAAAGGTCTCAGATGACATTCTTATCAATGACACGAAGTTGACATGTCACTGATAAGAATGTCATCCTCATTCAAACATGGTCACGTGATTGCGTGACCACACTTGAGAAAAAGGTCTCGGATGACATGAATGGAATTTGGAGTTCCAAGTGTGTAGGAATGTGCAGTTGCACGTTCTTCGTCATCCATTACATCTGTACTACAGATGAATATATTGATCTTCATGGCACAGATCATCAATGCACCTGCCACACCCATGCCTGTTCCATCTGAGCACTAAACCACCTTCAACATCCAGATTCACACAATTTTTTCATCAAACATCCAAGTATAACAGTACAGGTTCCCTATGCCCTCTGTAACACTTCAGATCAAATGCCTATCAGGGAAGAATTGCATCAGATTCATAGAAACTGCGTAGTTGAAAGGATTGAACAGACTATTGCAAGGATGATCTCAAAGATCTTTTGAACATTGATTGATGCAGATCTCGAGCAGAAGATAAGTGACTGTGCATCGTTCTTGCAAACTGTTTCACCTATGGGTGGAGACATCAGGGAATGTTCTGATTGAAACGAGAAAAGGGATAGATAGACGTACTTGCTTTGTGATCTCTTCCTGCTTGCCTTGTGGAAATGTTAAAAAAGTATCAAACTTAGTACCCACAAGAAATGGTATTGCAGTCTGTTGGGCAGAAGACGAGTCAGCACAATCTCCAGAACTCTAAGCCAGCCACACAATCAAGGCCTTATCATGTACTTGATGGAGCAGCCAACAGGCAGCAGATGGCCGGTGTATGCATCCTCAATGTCAGATAGACCCAGGGCAGCAAGCGTGGCTGGGACTCACACATGGTGAGTGGTGGGTTGCTGCATAGGTCTACTGGGACTAGGGGTGATGGTGGGGTGTGCGATATGGCAATGCAGGGATGGTGGTAGTGTGCATGCGCAAGTATAGACGTGGATGGGGGTTGCGTGATAGCCAGGGATGTTGGATAGGACGTGGTGGCACGTCCTGGTGGCGTGTCCTTGGGGGACAATGTAGGTGTGGATATGTGGCCATGGTGATGCACAGGAGGTGTGCTGGCACCACCTCTGGTGCTGATGTGTGTCGTCTGGCTGTGGATGTTGGAGATGGGATAGGGGGCGTCGTGGGTGCTGTGTGGATAGGGGCAGCGTCAATTTGGTTCAATGTCTTGCTCGCAGTAGGGCTGTCCACGAGTATACCCACGGATCACCTGGACTCGGATCTGTGGGTATTTTCATTTTCAAACCCTATACTCGGATCCACATGGGTATTGCATCCGGGTGATCCAAACCCATGGATCCGAACCCACGAGTTTCGGACTACTTGTGGGTTGATCGGTGGGTATATATGATTCGTTTTTAGCAGATGTAGCTAGCTATGTATTAACCCTAATTTTGACAATTTATTTTATATTTTGATCTAATTTATTGGGGCCTGTAGAGGCCCCACAATTTTTGATGCACCAGCAGTTGGAGCTTATATAGCCCCGCTGTTTGTTGTGCTTTGTAGGTCACGTGACTCACAAAACCTTGTTCTAAAACGAACTTTATTTTATTTCTAACAAGGTTTTGTAAGTCACGTGACCTACAAAGCACAACAAACAGCGGGGCTATATAAGCTCCAGCTGCTGGTGCATCAAAAATTGTGGGGCCTCTACAGGCCCCAATAAATTAGATCAAAATATAAAATAAATTTTCGAAATCAAGGTTAATACATAGCTAGCTACTCCCACGAAATAGTAAGCCACAGATCCCAAATACCCGTGGGTTCTAGGCAAAATCCCATAATCCATACCCAGATCCGTGTGGGTATTGCCCATTGGGTACCCAATACCCATGGGATCCTTACCCACGAGTTTTCCCACAGATCAACCCATGGGTACCCGTGGGTTGATTCGGACCCATGGACAGCCTTAGCTCACAGTGTGGTGCGCCAGGCCCACACCCCACTGCAACACCTGGTCCTGCCACAGCGCCGCTGCCACTCCAATGATGGTGTTTGGGTGGTGGTCATGATACCCAAACCGTGCATCGTCACGTATCTTCATGTGCTCATTGTGGATGGAGGGCAACACAGGGCTCCTGAGGGGCTAGGGATGCGTGCCAGGGCCACACATGGTGAGGAGGCAGGCAGGATGCCATGATTCCCATCAACAGGTGAGGCTTATCCTGCATGTGCACTGCTACTGCCACCACTAGCCACTGGGGACATGCTTGGCCCTGCAAGGGCAGAGGAGAGGGCTTCACTAAGAGACATAGGGGGCAACTCAAGCTGAACATGGCTGTGGCCAGTGCTGTGTCTCTGGTACTCAGCTCATTGTGGACTCGTACTTGGATTCATGGGCAGCGGGGTGATAGGTGCAGAGGAGAGTGGTTGGTGTGTAAGTCAGGGGCTTAGGGATGAGCTGGGGTGCGCAGAGGTTGCGAAAAGGATGTGTAAGTGGTTGGGGTGTGCAGAAGACGTGCGGGGATCTTCACTGTGGCAGCATGCAAGGTGCATAGGGGTGTCTGGCATTGGTGGTGGCACCACATTGAGTGCATGTTTGCACCGCTGAGATACTCATGTGGCTGGTTTTAGAGCACGTATGGGGTGCTGCCCATACTGTGGGTGTGCGTGATCATCATGGAGCAAGGACTTGCAGTGAAGGTGGCGGCGTTGACGGGGCCTGGTGTCACGCTCCTGATGGCATATGGGATCATTGTTGTCTGTGCTTCCATACAGGTTCTCATCACCTGCCAAATCCATGTGCGGTGGTGGTGGTGGTGAGCTGAGGGGATAGATCCCGCTGTATAACAGCAGGGTGGACTAGAACAGCCTCATGACGTACCTGTTATGTCAGCTATACTTTGCTTTTGGTGACTCATGCTCACGTGACATTCAATGTGGTGCCTGGACCAGAGCAAGAGTTCCCACACACTGTTTTCAAACTGATGACAAGCACTGAAAATTGGTATTTTAACCACAGGCTTTGTCACACCATGTCACAAGCCCATCACCATCTACCTTATACCTACATACACAATGCAGCTAAAAGGATAAGTAAAAAAAATTGTAAAAGAAATGACAGTGTCTCCATTACTACCTGACAGCATGGAGTCAAAAGCAAAATTGATGTGTGACCATCCAGTCACAAGGAACATGATACAAAATGTACCAAGAGAAAAGTGTGGGAAAATTGTGCAAAAAGATCGAATTTTGACACCATTTGTATGGTGAGAAAATTGAAAACATAGTGTGTTTTTGGTCAACATTTGTTTGGGGTGCAGATGTTGAACAAAGTTAGGATTTGATTGGGGTGAAAATTAGGAATTTGCATCAGATTTGTGCCCCACACAATTCAAGGCATTTTTGTTAATTCTATCATGAGTTTCACACCCAAGCATTTTGTAAACAAAGTTACAATTTTCCCAGGGAGAAAATCGAGAACAAAGAGGAAATTGCATACAATTTTCCTGCAATTTCCCCTTTGTTCTCAATCTTCTCCCTGGAAAAATTGTCATTTTGCCCACAAAATTGCCCCGAATTGTGTGGGACACAAATCTGTGGCAAATTCCTAATTTCCACCCCAGTCAAATCTTAACATTGGTCAACATCTGCACCCCAAACAAATATTGACCAAAAAAACACTATGTTTTCAATTTTCCCACCATTTTCCCACCATACAAATGGTGTCAAAATTCGATCTTTTTTCACAATTATCCCACACTTTTCTCTAGGTACATTTTGTGTCATGTCTCTGGTGAGTCAACCTTACTCACCAATAACTGTGTTACTGGCCCACTGGTGCCAGGGTGCATTTGATGCTACATACCCGCAGTAATTCCTTCAAGTAAAGTCCCTTTACAATTTCTAGAATGGTGAGTCTCTAAAATGTGATCAGTCAGTCTAAACAAGTGCACATTGGCTCACGCATGCACCCCAGGCTCTAGCAGTACTATACTAGTCACTGACATTCATCACACACATGTACATCAGTCCTGCTATCCCTCAGCTTATTTTGTAGTATTGAGGGAACCACACACTGTAACTCCTGGGTATGATAACTGTGAGTATTGCAAATTCACAGTGGGTTGTTCTGTCAAGATAATTTTTTAGACATTTTGCTGACCCTACCCCATCCAACCATGTACTCTACATCCACCTACTTCTTACCATGCTCTTTGCAGTTGAATGTGTACATGCCACTGATATCTATACATGACACTGGGTGCAAACAACAATTTTCTGAGTCAGAAAATATTTCAGAAAATCTTCAGAATCTGCCATGTTTCCTGAAGATTTTCTGGGGACAGAAAACTGCTAAAAAAAACCTATGGTTTTTAGAGAGTTTTCTGTCCCTAGAAAAACTTGATGAAATTTTAAAAATGTGCCCCAGAAAACTGTACAAGAAATCCTTGCCAAAAATATTTTCTGATGATTCCCTGAATCCCAGAAACTTAGACAACATTGTGGATTTCCACAGGTTTTTCTGCAACCAGGAAAGCATGTGAAAATTCTCAGAAAATATTGCAGAAAACCATGGTTATTTAACAGTTTTCTGATCAAGGAAACTCAATAAATGAGTTTTTTGAACAAGGAAATTCTCAGAAATCAGAAAACTGTTAAATAAACATTTTTCTCAGCTTTTCTGCAAGATTTTCTGGGAATTTTTACAAGCTTTTCTGGTTGCAGAAAACCCTGTGGAAATCCACAATATTCTCTAAGTTTCTGGGACTTAGAAAATCATCAGAAAATCATGATTTTTGGCAAGCATTTCTTGTACAGTTTTCTGGGACACATTTCTAGAACTTCATGAAGTTTTTATGGGGACAGAAAACTCTCTAAAAACCATAGGTTTTTCAGCAGTTTTCTGTCCATAGAAAATCTTCAGGACACATGGCATATTCTGAGGATTTTCTGAAAGATTTTCTGACTCAGAAAATTGTTGTTTGTGTCCAGTGTGAATGGTGCCAACCTCCTTTGTGTAAGGAGTGACAATGCTGGGCAATAATAAGTTTGGTATGTGATCAATTTCAGTTTCAAATGATTTTAGCCCAGTTAGTGTTGTCTTAAACCTCAACATTGAAACCTCTCAAAATCATGCTGGAAGTGTGTACATCCCAAACACAGAGTCAAGTTGAAATATTTGTATTTACTAGCAGGAAGCAGGCTGCAGCTCCGCTTGGCAGGTACAATTCCCTTGAAGCATGATTGGTTTGGTTGTGCTTAACTCAGTTCTACCTAAACAGTGAGCCCAGTTCATTTTGAGTTTTAAGTGATATTTTGAGTGAGCCTGAATGGTATATTAGCTGTGCTGAAGTATATTTGAGGTCAGCTGAACAGGATGTGAGGTCAGCCGAGTGGTCTTTTTCAAGCCAATGGTACCAGGCCCAATAGTTGGTGTGTTTTTTTAACTTTGAGTGTGTCACAGAATTTTAATAATATAGACTAAAATATTAAATGTTGCACAACAATGTGGAATTATCTTGGAAATGTGCAAGGATTTCAATATCAGGCCTCATTTAATAGTGATCGAAATTGTGAGCCAGGTTGTGCTGGCTTGCCAGACCCTAAATATATCCATGGTAACACTCTTGGTGCTTCTTCTGACTTGCCTAAAACTCCTCATGACTGATTTAAACCAGTGAGGATGACTTAGCTACCATGCACAGAAGTACCATTACTCTACTCAAGTGAAATCTTCCTCCACAGTATGTTGTTGCCTCCACCCCAGGCCCAAACCCCCTCTCTCTCCCCGTCAAGGTTGAAATCACTGATACAGCAGAGATCAAGTTGGTTTGTGCTCTACTTGACTCTGGAGCCACTGGTTTGTTTGTCAATTCAGGATTTGTTCAGGAAAACTGCCTCACAACATGGCCACTCTCTTGTCCTATCCCTATGTACAATGTCAATGGTTTGCCCAAAAAATCTGGATCTATCACTGAAGTCATTGATCTAATTCTGCGGTACCATTCTGAGAGAGCCATGTTTGGTGTCACCCTCCTTGGGTGTCAACATATGATCCTTGGCTACACCTGGTTTTGGGAGCACAACCCAGAAGTCAATTGGAGGTCTCAAGAAGTACAGATGACTCACTGTCCTCCCCAATGTCATACAGGTTGCAAATTCATCAAGGAGGAACACCAGAAGGCCCTACGATTGTGCACCTGCCTCATCCTACTCTCATGCATGATTCAGGTGGATCAACAACCAAAGAAGAACTCCACCTGAGTCAACAGTATGGAGCTGATTATGAAACGGCTAAAGGATGGCTATAGAATAGGGTGACCATATTCTAGTTACTATGATTCTCCCCCCAAGCTGAGTTCATTCATGCTTCTTCAACCACATCCCAATGCCTTGCAGAAGCTGCCTGGCACAACTCCGAACCTTCAGACACTCTTCCAGGCTACCTGGACTATGAAGATGTCTTTGCAAAGAAGTTGTTTGACAAGCTTCCAGAATGCAAGCCATAGGATCATACCATGGAACTAGAACCCAGAGCCAACCCCTGAGCATCACCCAAGGTGTATCCCCTGTCACCAGGAGAACAGGCTGAACTGGACAAGTTCCTTGAGGAGAAAATATTCACGGGACGCATACATCCATCAAATTCACCAATGGCCTCACCAGTGTTCTTTGTCAAAAAGAAGGATGCTGCCCTATGGTTTGTCCAAGACTATCATGTGCTGAATGCGATGACAATCAAGAATCATTACCCTCTCCCCTTGATTTCTGCTTGTCAACAGCCTATGAGAACTCAGCTTGATGTTTGTTGGGGCTTCAACAATGTCAGGACTCAGGATCAAAGAAGGTGATGAGTGGAAAGTGGCATTCAGAACAAATCAGGGACTGTTTGAACCTTTGGTGAGGTTTTTTGGCCTCACTAACAGCCCTGCCACTTTTCAGACCATGATGAATAAGATCTTTCATGACCTCATTGCTGAAGGTTTCATGTGCATTTATCTGGACAACATCCTGATCTTTTCAGAGGATTTAGAGAAGCACCATGAAGTTGTATGGAAGGTGGTACAGTGTCTCAGAGAACACAAGCTTTATTTGTGTCCCAATGAGTGCGACTTTGACAAGACCAAGATTGAATACCTAGGTCTCATCATTTCACATGGGAAAGCTGAGATGGACTCCATCAAAGTTGCTGGTGTTGCTGAGTGGCCAACACCTAACAACAAGAAGGAGGTGCAGTTTTGAAAACTTCTACCATCGTTTCATTGAGAGGTTCTCATGCCATGCTTGCCCAATGTTTGACCTTCTTTGCAAGGACACTCCTTGGATATGGGAACCATCTCAACAGGCTGCCTTTGACATAATAAAGAAATTGGTAACATTGGCACCCATCCTTAGATGATGACCTTCCATATTGTGTTGAGGTGGACAGCTCTGACGTTGCAACTGGGGCCATCCTTTCTCAGCAATCCAAAAGTGATAGCAAATAACACCCTATAGCCTTCTTCTCCAAGAGCCTCAGTCAAGTAGAGCACAACTACAATCCATGACAATGAAATGCTTGCCATCATCCATGCCCTTGAAGAGTGGCGACACTTCCTTTAGGGGGCGAGACACTGTGTCAAGATTTGGACTGACCACAAAAACCTCGAGTAATTTTGCATGTCTAAAAAGCTCAACTTGCTTGCTGGTCACTCTACCTGTCTCAGTTTGACTACAATCTGTACCACCGCCCAGGCAAAACAATGGGCAAGTCGGACGCACTGTCTCATCGACCCGATCACGGCACAGGCTCAAATGACAATGAAAACTTGGTACTTTTATTACCAGAACTCTTTGTCATTCATGCACTGGAAGGGCTGGAGTTGTTAGGTGAAGAGCATGACATCTTGAGTGACATTCACAGTTGCACCAAGGAGGGAGAACTGGAGAAGTCAGTTGCACATGCTACTAAGGAGCTCCGCAAAACTACTGGGCAGTCTGTGAAGTCATCAGAGTGGGGTGAGAGGGACGATACACTTCTTTTCTGTGGAAAGGTATATGTCCCTGATCAGCATGACTTACAATGTTGAATCATCTCCCAACATCATGACTTTCATATTGCTGGCCATGCTGGACATTGGAAGACCTTGGAGCTTGTCTCTCAGAACTATTGGTGGCCTCACATGTCTCGCTACATTGGTAACTACACAAAGGCATGTGACCTATGCCTATGCACCAAGGCTCAGTGTCAGTTGCCTGTTGGAGACCTACACCCTCTAGAGGTTCCTGAGCAGTGCTGGGAGATGGTCAGTGTTGACTTCATTGTCGAAATCCCTGACTTGCATGGGTATGGTCGTCATGGATTCCTTATCCAAATGTTCTCACTTTATCCCCACCTTGACCACAATCACAGCATTAGGAGCCTCTTGCCTCTTTAGGGATCATGCTTGGAGATACCATGGCCTACCCCTCCATGTGGTTTTGGACTGAGGTACACAGTTTGTCAGTGAGTTCACTCATGAGCTATACAGACTTCTGGGTATTGAGGTGGCTGCCTCTACTGCATACCACCCACAGACTGATGGACAGACAGAACATGTCAATCAAGAGCTGGAGCAATATCTCCATCTATTTGTGAATGAGCGACAAGATGACTGGGATGACCTCCTACCCCTCACAGAGTTCCAGTACAACAACCATGTCCACTCATCCACGAAAGAGACTCCCTTCATGCTTGACTCTGGTTGCCACCCACAAATGGGCTTCAAACCTCACCAGTGGCCATCTAGGAGAGAGGTGATGAATGAGGTCAAGCAACGAATGGCTAACTCCCTGTCTGAAGCCCAAGCTGCCCTCATTAAGGCCAAGGAGGATATGGCTCGGTACTATAATCGTCATCGTGAGTCAGCCCCTACCTTTGTTCCTGGTGACAAAGTCTTCCTAGATGCAAGTGACATTAGCACCACTCACCCCTCTAAACAATTTTCACACTGGAACCTAGGCCCCTTCCTAGTGGAACACAAGGTTGGCTCCAATGCTTCCCGTCTTCGACTCCCTAAGTCTATGAGTTTCCTCCACCCTGTCTTCCCTATGGTGAAGCTCCTCCCAGTGCCTCCAGACCCCATTCCTGGCCAGAAAGCTCAACTGCCACCTCCCCCAGTCCTTGTAGGGGAAAATGAGCACTATGAAGTTGAACACATCTTGGACAGTCAAAGTGGAAAACTTGAATACAAGGTCAGGTGGAAGGGTTATGGGTATGAGCATGATTAGTGGATCTCTGAGGCAGATTTAGCTGCCCCAGACCTCATTGCCAACTTCCATCACCTCCACCCAGGCACCCCTTGTTGTATTCATGTTGCATATTTTGACACCTTCCGTCAAAAGACACTGGTGCCTCCAGTAGGTGTCAGTGTGTCAGGATGTCACACTCTAGAAGGGGGGTGATGTAAGGGGAACCCCTCATATTCTCCTTCTCCTCTCTTTCATATTCACCTCTTCTATCATATCCTCCTACTCTCTTATTCATATTCACCTCTTCTATCCCCATTTCCCTTTTATCTCTCTTTTCCCCCAGTTGTTGCTATCTAACATTCCCATTTCCCTCTTTCCCTCCTCCCTATTCACTTCTACAGCTGGCGCTTCTATTCGCGATTTAAGCGCCCGCTTGCGTGTGCAGGGTGGAATCTACTTGTGCTATGTCATATGTCACGTGACTTTCAATTAAGCACCCAAAATGTTCAGTCAGTTCGGAGCATTTCCTTAGTTAGTAGTTGCCTCAGCAGTGGGAGTCCTCAGGGTTTTCTCTTTGGATTCCCATCTGGTATGTATCCTCATCTGTAGCCTTCCTTGAGGTTATATACTTTGGATTCCCATCTGCCGGTCCTAGTGTGATCTTCCACTGCCCCTGGAGGTTGTTAAAACCAGATTTATTCCCAGCTTTCTGCTTTTCTACGACATATTCTGATTCGTATTTCCAACACATTTTCTGATTTACTCCACCCGTTCTACTTATCCCTGTTCCATCTAGTCATTTCTTATCAAGATCTACATCTTCAGTCTTATGTCCATATCTACTTTTACCTCCAATCCTGTATTCACTCTGTTTTGGATTTTCGCACTTCATATCTTTCCAACTCGGACTGTATCTATTCATTATATATGACTCCTGCATGTACTTTGTTCTTCAGCTTGAATATTAACCCACCTTGACTCGATATCTTCCCACTTCCCTCTCTAAGTCTTATCTGACCTTCCGTTCTCCGACTCCTCTGACCTTCTCTGACCTTCTCCGATATCCTGAATTCTGAAATACCAGGACACAAAGGATCCAAGAGGGCACAACCTATAAGTTGAAGCTGATGTCCGTACATTCCAATCCCAAACCCCAAACCCCAAACTCTGACATTCTGACACATCCCGACATCCGACGAGAAGAAATCCAGTTCATAACAGTATATTCAAACTGAAACTCTTGATCCATTCACCATGCCTTCTTCCAGATCCAATACTGTCACTGGAATCACAAACCCTGGAGCCAGCTTTCCGAATGACAAACTGGAAGGCGACCCTGGTGACGATGACAACGTTGACAACAACGAGGATGACGATGAAGAAGATGAAAGGAAAGCTATGCTAAAAGCTTTAAAACAGATAGCCAAGCACATGGGAACTTTGAACAAAAGTCAAGCTGGAAAAACCAAACTCCATGAACCTGACACCTTCGATGGATCAGATTCCTGGAAGCTCCATCCCTTCCTCCTTCAATACAAACACCACTTCCACGATCGTCCTCAGACATTTTCTAGTGATGAAGCGAAAGTTACTTATGCTATCTCTTTTCTAAAAGGGACAGCTATAGATTTTTTTGAGCCTGAAATCTTAGATGACAATGCCCCTGAAGACCCACCTTGGCTTACAAGCTATCAGGACTTTACGATGGTACTCTGAGAGAATTTCAGAGCTTACAACCCCGTCGGCAATGCGGAAACTGAACTTGACAATCTCTGAATGCACGACAACCAACGTATTATGAAGTTCATCGTAGAGTTCAACCGCCTTGCCACTAGAGTCAATTGGGGCAACACCGCCCTTCGTAGGAGTTTTTATACTAAACTTCCCGATCATATTAAAGATATCCTTGCATCCTGGGAAAAAGCCGACATGCTTCCGGACCTCTGACAACCCACGCAAACCATCGACAGTCGTTATTGGGAACAACAAGGCAAGGTCAACCGTGCAACCACTTCTAACAATAACTACTCTGGTAATAGCAGAAAATCAGACAAGCAAGAATCCCGATCGAACCAGTCGCAGAAGAAGACAAACAACAACAACAATTCGGCTTCCTCCTCTTCTGCCAAACCTCAGTCCTCCACATTGAATTTCTGCAAAACTCTGGATATTTCCAACATACTCAGGACAGACAGAAAACTAACCCAGCAAGAAAGACAGCGACACATGGACCAAAACCTTTGCATGTTCTGTGGAAAACCCAGACATATTGCAAAGGATTGTCCACGGTCAACCTCCCTTAATGCTTAATCGAAGACCCCAGGGGCCTCTGCAATCCCGAGCAAACCTGAGTCCAAGGCCAAACCTGCAGCCATTATGGATCCAAAATAATAATAAGCAGCTCTGAGACCTCCGCACAGACCCAGAGCTGCGTTAATTCCATCTGTGCATTTTCTGAGGTTCGACTCAACGCTTCCACTCTTTCAAAATCTGATTCTCTTACCATACCATTGACTTCTCACATTATTCCACATACTAATATCCAAGCTCTCGTGGACTCCAGTTCCACTCACTGTTTTGTAGACTCATTATTTGCTTCCAAACTCCCACTGGAATTCCGCAATATCCCACAGATTCCACTAAAGCTTTTCGATGGCACTTCTAACGTCTCAATCACGCAGATTATCAATATGCCAATCCGTTTTCCATCTGGTGAAAATCAGGTTGTTGCTATGTATGTAACACCGCTTGATTCTAGCTGCTCCATCATGCTAGGACACAACTGGCTCACCCGCTACAATCCGTTGATTGACTGGGTATTGGGTAGTATATCGTTCCGCATTCCTCAGCAGCAAGATTAAATTCCAACATCACTCTCTGCGAAATCCACCTCTGCGGTCTCCAGAATCCCAAAATCCAATCGCGCAGATGCCCCTCCGACATCCAAACAAGACTCACCTATTGACCTCATCCCTGGTTCTGTGTTTGCTCACCTTTGCAAACTGGATAACGAGGAGATCTTTCAGTTATGCGTAATTCCGAAAGGAAAATCCGCTTCCATCATCAACACTTCCCCAAATCCCGATCTGACAGCCAATCTTGATGGTGTTCCATCAGAATATCATGAGTTTTCCGACGTCTTCAGCAAGAAGAAAGTGGAAATCCTCGCTGATCACCAACTGTACGATCTCAAGATTGCCTTGATAGAGGGAGAGAGTCCCCCCTTGGGAACCATTTATTCCCTATCTCCAGTTGAGCTAGAAACACTCTGAAAATTCATTGATGAGGCACTAGCCATAGGATTCATCTGCCCTTCACTTTCTCCACATGGTGCTCTGGTACTATTCTCAAAGAAGAAATTAGGTGGACCCTGACTTTGTATTGATTTCCGCGGTCTGAATAAAATCACGAAAAAGGACCGATATCTGCTTCCCCAACTTTCCGACCATTTGGAAAGCCCCGGAAAAGCGCGGATTTATAGTAAAATCAACCTCCAACATGCCTACCATCTAGTCTGCATTAGAGAGGGTGATGAGTGGAAAACCACCTTCAGGACCCGATACGGTTCCTTTGAATGGTGTGTTATTCCCTTTGGTCTCACTAATGCACCAGCCACTTTTCAGCAATTCGTGAATGATATATTCAGCAACATGCTCAACCTTTCGGTCTTCATCTATCAGGACAACATCTTAGTCTATTCCAACAACCTGGAAGAACACCGAGACCATGTCTGCGAAGTTCTCCAACATCTCCAAAAAAACCGACTGTACGCAAGATCCAACAAATGTGATTTCCACAAGACCACAGTAGAATCTCTCAGATATATGCTCTCCCCCAAAGGACTTTCAATGGCAGACGACAAGATCAAAGTAATTCAAGAATGGCCTGAACCCCGAAAAGTAAAAGACATCCAATCCTTCCTAGGTTTTGTGAACTTTTACCGACACTGCATTCATAATTACTCTGACATCGCAATTCTGCTTACCTGACTCACTCGCAAATCTGTAAAGTGGAATTTCTCCAATGAGTGTCAGAAATCCTTTGAAACACTTAAGAAAGCCTTCACCACAGCCCCAATCTTTACACACTGGATTCCCGATTGCCAACTCATTGTGGAAACTGACACTTCCAACTATGCCCTTGTGGCAATCCTCTCCATCATTTCTCCGGAAGATGGTGAAATTCACCCTGTAGCTTTTCATTCTCGGACTTTTACCACCCCAGGATTAAACTATGATGTTCATGACAAGGAATTACTCGCAATCTTTGAAGCCTTCAAGATTTGGGGGCATTACCTCGAAGGTTCCGATTCCACCATTGACATTGTAACCGATCACAAAAACCTTGAATACTTCGCCAGGACCAAGCTTTTAACCTGATGACAAGTCCGATACTCGTAATACCTATGTGAGTTCAACCTCGTTATCTGATTCTGACCTGGAAAACTCAGAACAAAACCCAACTCTTTAGCTAGACGATGGGACGTCTATCTTAAAGAGGGGAGTAGCAACTATGCCAGCATTAATCCACACAATTTCCACCCGGTTTTCACTAACAAACAGCTGTCATCATCCCTCCGAGCCACATGTCTTAACATCATGATTCTCCATGCAGTTACCATCATGGACTTTGAGAAACTTCACAAGAAATCCGACAATCCATCTCCTCGGATCCCACAAACCCTCCAACACCCCAATGGTCAGTCAATCCTCAAGGACTTCTCTGACTCAACAACCAAATCTATGTTCCCGATGTTAACAACCTCCGACTCTGCATTCTACAATATCTGCACGATCATCAAATCTCCAGACATTTTGGACAAAACAAGACACTTAGCAACATCCAACGTGAATATACATGGCTGAAACTCCACGACTTCATGATTTCCTATGTCAAATCCTGTACAACATGCATGTGATCAAAATCCCAACAACATTGGCCTTATGGATTCCTTAAGCATTTACCGATTCTGCTGAGACCATGGAACTCCATATCCTTGGACTTCATTGAGCTGCTTCTGCTTTCATCGGGTTTTGACAGCATCCTTGTTATCATTGACAGACTCACAAAACAAGCCATATTCATTCTGACAGTCACAACAATCACTTCCCCAATGCTTGCTCAGCTTTTTGTTCTCCACATCTTCTCCAAACATGGTGTTCCGACTCATTTCACCTCCGATGGGGAAAATGCAAGATGTCAATGGATTTTGGATGCCTGCTGAGGAAACAAGTGCCACGTGGGTCCCAGAGTGTGGGGTGATGTGTTTGGAATTTGTGTCTTCCTTTTTCCACACACTCGGAAAGGCACTAGACATGAATCTCCACTCAGTGACTTCAGTTGAAAAGATTAATCCTCTCCTTGAATTCAAGGGACTATGATTTCAACAGGATTTAATCCTGGTCACCAGCGAATAGGTTGATATGCATTGCTTACATGAGAAAATGGAGCTACAACAACTTGATAAAATCACGCCAAAGATTGAAACTAACATACCTCAGAATACCTAAAATCATGATTCCAGCATGATTGAATCCATGGTTTCTGATTTCAGCTAGAATATCAGATTAATTTCACCCACTTTGGATGATATCTAAGTAGTCGGAGCTAAATATGACCAGGCCAGGCCACTGATGGATTGAATTGGTTAATCTTTTCAACTGCAGTCACTGGTCACAGTTTAAATCCACAGATTAACTCCAATCAGTAGATAGGATAGATAGAATCAGTTCATAACATCAAATAAGTCAAGTCCTTCGTGGTGTGACTGCAACCGGCATGACAACCCACCCCAACACTGCCACGACCTCGACTGCCTTGACCACGACCTCTGCCCCGCACATTTCTAGAGGCCTGTGTGAGACTCTCCCTAGATAGAAATCACCATTAAATATTAATCCACATAAGTTAAACTGGGACTCCCTCATGTAGCGCATCTCCCTTGGCAGTAAGGATCTTCGTCCTGCAAACAATCCCATGAGATCGTTTGGGGACCATGACATGTGTCCCATTGTCATACCTTTTTCCTTTCCCTCCAGATGGGCCAGCACCTTGGGTGAGACTTCAATTTAGATGGGTAAGTGGGTAATTGTCACATTACAAATACACAAACTCACTTTATTTCAACTGATCTTTTTTTAATATTCCTGACTGACATTCTCCTAGCCCCCCCCTTGGGTACCACCGCGGGTTGCAGTCATTATGATGGCAGTCTGAGAGACCACTGGCTGCTCCCGAGGGGAAAGTGGAGGCGACACTGTCGCTTGGCGACTTTTGGCGAGGGGTGGCTTGGTCATTGGTGGCGTCACAGCTGCATCTGTGGACGTTGTTTCCAGTTCGGGGGGGACAGGTTCTGCCATCGTGGGAGTGCGATGAGCCATTGCAGGGCCTAGTACCAGTGCAGAGGCTGGGGCAGGTGGATCCATGGTCATCTGTGTCAGTTCGGGAGGCACACTGGTTTTCATATCATCTGTGAGTACCTGGGGCTCGTCAATGGGAGCCTGCTCAGGGCGACCTTTTAAACACGAGTCAGCCCATTCAACAAACGGCCACGTAACATTGTTGGTGTAATTGATAACAAAGTCGCTGAGTGGTGGGCAATGGGGTGGGCAACAGTTGATGCTGTTGGCCAGGCCAGGCTCAACACTCCATAGATAACAATATGAAAATACGCACCTAAACATTTTGACCATATTTCCTGTTGCATGGTAGGCGAACTGACAATGAACCACGGCATCACCAATCTGGTTGTTTCTGTGGCCTATGAGTCCTTCAAAGAGGCACGGAGTGTGTTTTCCAGGTGTTCTTGGTTCCTACAGTGTGCTTGAACTTCAAATTTCCCCAGCCAGATGCCAAAATCACCTACGAGTATACATCTGAATTGGATGGTGAGCTTGCTTTATGAGAGTTCTGCTGATTGGCCATCTCCTGCCAATGGTGTTTTTCACTGTCAGTTAGGGCATCAAACATAGCATCTCTTTCAAGAGCATAGAGGCAAGTGTTATGCTGGGTGCTAACACCTTTGGTGATCCTATGAGTGTTCATGGCGGTGACAAGCATGATACTCGACAGCGCCTACTACACTACAAAAGACGCTCACTGCACACACGCCTATCATCATCAGCTTTCGCCAGACCATCATCTGCTGTGCTACCTCCAGTCCGCCAGACATATCATCTCCACACTCATTCTATTTTTCATCAATTCTATTTTCAATATGCCATCCAGCATTGCCGCCACCACGTCCCATGATTCGTTTCAGATGACCGCCAAGCCAGACATACACGTTGGACCACGCGTTGAACTTCCTAGTCAGCGTTCTCCCCTTGATGTTCATTTGTCCAGTCCTCCTCCACAAGTCGCACATCGTCGGTACTATCCCCTATATGTCGAATCTCCTGAAGGCCCATACCGAATATTCCCCTCATATCCTCCTTATCACATTCACGATTGCATATGGGTATTCGATCAAACCTTCCATGCTCCCTTCTACGTCATCGGTTTTGACCCAAACTTCGAACCAGTGAATGGTTGGCATCGTATCATCCTCAGGAATAACTGGTACATCAAAGAGCACGGACCAGGAACAGAGATTTGCTACGGTTATGTGCCTAAGGACTTTGTCAAGAAGGGCTCGTCTTCGTTCCCTCTCTGGAGGAAATTCGTATCCAAGTGTCGTGATTGGTTCACATGTTTCTGAGTCGTCATCAAGTCACATGACTCACTTACTCATCTTCGGAGATATTTGACAAACAACTGGAATCCTATTGGACGGCTATGACTCATTTTCATCACCTGACTCACTCGCTTCTTGGCTGTACTTCTATTTCCAATTGTTCCACATGGTCTATTGTCTATGACTCACTTCTATTCTATTTCTGGCTTCTATTTCCAATTCGCTGCCACATTTCTAGTCATTTCTTCGACCACCTGATTCATTTTTCCATTTCCTTACAAACCACCTTCCTATTTTGGTTTTCTGCCTCTCGCCATTAGTCATTTCTCCTGTCTGCTGTCGATGACATCGTTGTATGGCATACTTGCATCATTTGTTGTTCTGCTCATGTATATAAGGCCTGTTTCGCCTTAGTGTACCCCAAATTCCCCTCTTTCAGTTGGATTCACTCGTCTAAGTCTAAGTCTAAGTCTACTGCTACATCTACTACTACTATGTCTACATCAAGGCCAGCTTTGTCAATCACGTGACATTGCTGTTGTATCTCGTCTACGCTTACGTCAGCGTATTACGTCATCATCTTCGTCACTGCTACGTCCTCATCTTCGTCTTTGTTCTACCTTTGTTGCTGCTGATAGCAAAGCGCACTGAGCCGAACACCAGTGTAAGTAGCCGTGCAACGACGACACCGCTACCCACTGTCTTTTGGATCCATTTCCGAAAGTAAACTGACAGCGATATGATGAAACCCAAGAATTCAACAGAAATAGAGTGGAAGATAGATTTCTCGGGCTTGATATGAAGGTTATGTTCCCTGAGACAAGTGAGGACCTTTCGAACATGTTTCTGATGATCGTCGATATTGTCGGAAAATACTAGAATGTCATCCAGGTAGACTACAACAAAGCGATCAGTCATATCTTGAAGAATATCGTTCATAAAATGTTGAAATGTTGCTGGAGAGTTTGTGAGACCCATTGGTAGTACTAAAAACTCGAAGGCCCCATATTGGGTGCAGAAGGCTGTTTTCCATTCATGGCTGGGTTTGAGCCTAACATTATAGTAACCAGCACGAAGATCAAATTTGGTGTAGATTTGTGCTGACTTGAGCTGGTCAATAAGGTTGCTGATGAGGGGGACTGGATAGCGATCCTTGACTGTAATCTTGTTGAGAGCGCGATAGTCGACAACAAGTCAAACGCCCCCATATTTCTTCTCAGTGAATAGTACTGGTGCTCCACCAGGGGAAATTGATGGTTGGATGAAGCCTTTTCCATATCGTCTAGAAATTCACGTAGAGCTTCCAGTTCTACTCCTGACATTGGGTATATTGGTCCATGGGGTAGTGGTTTGTTGTCTTCGATTTCAATCTTGTGGTCATAAGACCTATGAGGTGGGATGGCCTTTGCTTCTTGTCTGGAAAAGATGTCAACAAAATCGAGGTATTTGTGAGGTACAACCTTGGCGACCAGTTCCCGTCTGTTGGTAGGACTTTGCCATGAAGTAGTGATGTTGGAGTGGGTTTGTGGGAGCTAGCCAGTAAACTTTCAGACCTGAGTGTAGGTAACAATGGAATAAAGTGAAAAGAGTATATGTCTTCTCCTGCATTTATGAATTTCCTGAATGCAGCAGCACCAACAAGAGTGACTTTCGGAACTTCGCGTGTTCAAATATTGGTAATGAATCCATTGGGAAAAGGTAATGGGTCAGAAAATGTAGTTGGCATATTCGTGTCAATTGGTGATCAGAAGATAGGGGAGTCAGATTGAGCAAAATTGGTTTAGAAAGGATACCCGATGGTGGCGATATAATTGCTGAAGAACCAGGGACTATCAAAGGGGGCGACCCTGAAGAAGTGTGGAGTTCTGGGATGGTATCGAAAACCGAAGGTAGCGTTCATTGGACGTTCTGAGTGGTTGTGATACAGGACATGGTGGTGGTCATTGTCAGAAGTGTCGAGCCAGTGCCAGATTGGAAATGAAGTGACATTGAAGCCCAGTCGATTGTCGGGTTTGTGGTTTTTAGCCAAGGGAGACCTAGGACAATCAGGGCTGATGGATGAAGTTGAGTAATGAGAAGTGATAGAGATTGAGATGACGAATCAGGAAAAAAGATAGTAGTCTTGATGTATTCATGGATGAAACCGCTAGTGGCAGGTTTTCCGTCAAATAGACATAGAGAAACTGGTTGTGAAAGAGATTGTTGGGCCATTGGAAGTTGTGTCCCTAATTGTATGTCGATAAAATTTGATGTTGCCCCTGAGTCTATGAGAGTAGGTACAGGATCAGAATGATCGGAGAGAGTTAGATGAATGATGAATGAAACATCGGATTGAGATACAAGTCCCGACTGTAGTTGTACAGAGGGAATTGTGTGCAGGTGTGCCATGCGACCCATTGTGCACACGTCAGATGGATCACTGATTAGTTTTCCGCCAAGGATTGAGGTTCCTCATCTATAACCTCTTCTATTGTTGCCGATTGAGGTTCTGCAGAAATGGTGAAGGTGGCTCGTCCTGACGTTTGTTGTGGGTTCTTCACATAGATAAAGTCACGACTGTGATGGTCAGGTTTTTCTCCACAATAAATATACAAGCCTTTGGCTTTACGGCACTCCTTCTCAGTGTTGGTCAAATGACCGGTGTTATCGAGCACACTGCTGAGGTCATTTCGATCTGTTGTTCCTCCTTACGATGATTTTGATTTGTCACTGGAATAATTGTTGCCTCTTTGTTCAAATGGCTTGATTCCTTTGTGTATGTCGAAGTGCTTCCAGTCTGGCGAGCTGATGTAGCGTGAGAGGTTTTCTTGTTTTGGCGAGCCCAGTAGCAATTGTTGCATTCCAGGGCTTGTTGCTTGAGGGTGTTGAGGGTTGTCGCTTGTGGTAGCGACAGAAGATGGTCTTTGATGCATTCGGCAAGACCTTTGTAGAACGCATCGTAAGGGTGGGGTCGTTCCGACCTGTATGAGGAGCATGTTCAGCGAATTTAATCATGTATTTATTCATGCGATGATTATCCTTCATTCTGAGCTGGCGGATTGATCATTGGGCAGACTGCGCAAGGTCGGGTTGTCCAAACGATTGGTTGAGAGCGATAATGAATTCATCCCAGTTGGTTTGGATGGTTGTTTCGGGTGATGCAGTGAGGTGGGGGAGCCACCAATAGAGAGCGATCCCAGAGAGATAGGAGGCCGCATATGCGACGTGTTGGTGATTGGTTGAAAACTTTCGAGGTTTGTTATCGAAAGCCATAATGCACTGAGTGATAAATGGTCGGATAGATTCTGGTTTGGTACCATCAAAGTGAGTCGGTTTACCAATTTCAGAATTGGTTTCATGTTGTGATTGTGTCATTACATAGTAAGGGACGCCATAAGGTTGGTACCAGGGACCATTCACTGGTCCCCCAGGTGGTGGTGGTCCTCCGAAGGGGTTGCCAGGAGGTCCGCGGAAAGGTCCAGGTGGTGATCCTCCAAAGGGATTGTCAGGAGGTCCACCGAAGGGTGCTCCAGGTGGTCCTCCAGAGGGAGGGGGTCTGCCAGGAGGCTCAGGAGGTGGTCCACTAGGAAATTCTGGAAGAGGTGGTTGTCCTGGGTGTCCCAAAGGGGGTCCAGGAGGAAGAGATTGAGGTTGCAACGGTGTTGACACATTTTGGCAATGCGATGTAGTTGAGACTGTTGGACTAGGTAGCGGAGTGGAAGGAAGCATTCTTGGGAAGCCTTGCAATTGGGTGCTGTTGAAAGCAGGTGGGTTGCCTCTAAAAGTCAGACTGTTGAATGGTGAAGGCGACACATGAGAGGGACTCGGGTGTTCCATTGTTGGCATCATTGGGTGAGCGGTCAGTGGTTGCGGAAGTGGGGTTGCTGTTGGATTGATGGGAGGTTGATGAGGTTGAGTGAACAGAGGTTGGAGAGCGATTGGTGGTTTATGTTGCATATATGTGGTCCCAGGACGAGGATAAGGGGATCCGTATTCATGCATTCGAGAAGTAGTACTGGGCTGAAAGATATTCAATGCCACTGCTGTACAAGGGCAATTGATTGCTTGTTGAGTCAGCATATAGAGTTCTGAATCCGACCGTGCAGGTGTTGGGATTGGTGGATGTGAGGAGGATGAGGGTAACGACAAAGTCGCTGACAGAGGTGGTAACTGTGTTGGTTGTTCATTGATAGGTTCTATAGTGACACCAGCCCTTTGCGGTTGTGTACGAGCTTGCATTAGTTGTGCTTGAGTTGCAATAAGATGTCTCTGCTGATTGCTTATTAGTGCTTCAGTCTGGCAAAGATTCTCACTAAGTTGTTGGAGTTTGGTTTCTTCTTGTCCCATTGTCCGAGGCAATGTCGATTGGTGTGGGAATGATGACATGTGTGGAGGGAAGTCTGGAATAAAACCTCTACTTGGTAAAGGTAGTGGTGTGAGGGCGGGTCCTTGGGAACGAGTTTGGATGCGATCAATAGGGGAGTGTCGGGGGTGACCCGATGAGTTGATTGTCCTATCCAACATACTTGAAACTGGGAGAAGGATTTCAACTAGTAGGTGTTAGTTCTATTATACTGTCAAAAACTGCCTTTGACCTGTTATCTTTGACAGAACAAAGTTAGTAACAACAAATGTGGTTAAAGAACCCTTCCGATGAAGCCAAAAGTGTTAGTGACGATGTATGCAAAATATACAGACTAAGAGAGTTAGGGAAATGGCGCTGTGATGGTGTCTACTTGTCAAAATTGGAATAGAGAGGGAATTTGAAAGAAGAAAGTAGAGGTTACTTAGCAGACAGAGTTCTGGTGATGTTGTCAATGTTGATTGTTAAGAATGGAGAGAGATAGAGATGAGAGGATGATGAGTTCAGAATAGTCATTAGACTCGTCGTTCGACTTAGATGTGTAGACGACACCAAGTAAAGAGAAGGGGAAGACTTATGATAATAGAACTAAAGAATACATGTGTTCTATCCTACTGTTTTATACTAGGCGTATTCACCGATGTCGGATAGAGACCATGTGGACTATATACTAAATGGAGGTATAACTTTTGTAGTGATTGATGTTCCTATCTACTGTTATTGGAGCTGCATACACTGGAAACAAATCAAGGTGTCCTGAGCCAGGAAATGCTTGGGGAATCCTCTGGAAAGCTATCATGTTAACATAATGTATGGACTTGTAACATGCTTGTTCTATTTAATATGGCCCAGATATGTTTCAATCCTACAAATACATGGAAAAATTAAAATGTTCATAGCATGCATTTCATATGATCATGGAATATTTTGTGCATGCACTGTATTTTGAACAAATCCAGTGATAATATGGAAACATGCTATGAACATTTTAATTTTTCCATGTATGTCTGGCTTTGAAACATATCTGGACCATATTAAATAGAACAAGCATGTTACAAGTCCATACATGATGTTAAAATGATAGCTTTCCAGAGGATTTCCAAAGCATTTCCTGGCTCAGGACACCTTGATTTGTTTCCAGTGATATATCGGTTGTTAGGTTGAGTGATCCGATCTTGGACGGCGAATATTGCTAATGTCACTAGTGTCGCTAGTGTTGGTAAGACATGGAGGGGATGGTGACAGTAATAAGTGTCATTGAGTGTTGAATCATGACACAAATCCCCCATTCCTGATGTTAACAATCTTTGACTCCATGTTCTACAATATCTGCACGATCATCAAATCTCCAGACATTTCGGTCAAAACAAGACACTCAGCAATATCTGACATGAATACACATGGCCAAAACTCCACAACTTCGTGATTTCCTATGTCAAATCCTGCACAACATGTATGTGATCAAAATCCCAACGACATTGGCCTTACGGACTCCTTAAGCATTTACCAATTCTGCCAAGACAATGGAATTCCATATCCTTGGATTTCATTGAGCCGCTTCCACTTTCATCAGGTTTTGACAGCATCCTTGTTATCATTGACAGACTTATGAAACAAGCCATATTCATTCCAACAGTCATGACAATCACTTTGACAATGCTTGCTCAACTCTTCATTCTCCACATCTTCTCAAAACACAGTGTACCAACTCATGTCACCTCCGATAGAGGTTTGGAATTTGTGTCTTCATTTTTCCACACACTCAGAAAAGCGCTAGACATGAATCTCCACTTCACCTCTGGTTATCGCCCTGAAGGTGACGGAAAGACCAAACACATAAATCAGACTCTTGAGCAATATCTCTGCATTTATTGTAACTATCAACAAGACAATTGGGCTGAACTTCTTCCAATTGCAGAATTCACCTATAACAATGCTCCAAACGCAACAACAGGAGTTTCTCCATTCTTTGCTAACAAAGGTTACAATCCTGACATTTCTGTACATCCTGAATGTGACCTTGTTTCATCTCGTGCAAAAGACTTTGCAGTTGACTTAGACAAACTCCACCAAGAACTCCAAAGGAGGGTTTCCAATACACAATCCTGATATGAGGAACCTGCAAACAAGAAGCATTCTCCAACTCCAGACATCAAAGTGGGTGACAAAGCCTTCGTCAAAGCCGAATTGTTCCACACAACCCAACCTTCCAAGAAGCTCACTGAAAAATGCCTCAGACCTAAAATAATTGCACCCACAGGTACCAGTAATCGAGCCTGCATTCTTTGTTTACCCGATGACAAGCATGATACCCAACAGCACCTACTACACTACAAAAGACGCTCACTGCACATGCGCCTACCATCATCAGCTTTCGCCAGACCATCATCTGCTGTGCTACCTCCAGTCCACCAGACACATCATCTCCACACTCATTCTATTTTTCATCGATTCTATTTTCAATATGCCATCCAGCATTGCCGCCACCACGTCCCATGATTCGTTTCAGATGACCGCCAAGCCAGACATACACGTTGGGCCACACATTGAACTTCCTAGTCAATGTTCTCCCCTTGATGCTCATTTATCCAATCCTCCTTCACGTGTCACACATCGTCGGTACTATCGTCTCTATGTCAAATCTCCTGAAGGTCCATTCTGAGTATTCCCCTCATATCCTCCTTATCGCGTTCACGACTGCATATGGGTATTCGATCAAACCTTCTATGCTCCCTTCTATGTCATCGGTTTTGATCCAAACTTCGAACCAGTGAATGGTTGGCATCGTATCGTCCTCAGGAATAACTGGTACATCAAAGAGCACGGACCAGGAACAGAGATTTGCTACGGTTATGTGCCTAAGGACTTCATCAAGCAGGACTCGTCTTCGTTCCCTCTCTGGAGGAAATTCGTATCCAAGTGTCGTGATTGGTTCACATGTTTCTGAGTCGTCATCAAGTCACATGACTCACTTACTCATCTTCGGAGATATTTGACAAACAACTGGAATCCTATTGGACGGCTATGACTCATTTTCATCACCTGACTCACTCGCTTCTTGGTTGTACTTCTATTTCCAATTGTTCCACATGGTCTATTGTCTATGACTCACTTCTATTCTATTTCTGGCTTCTATTTCCAATTTGCTGCCACATTTCTAGTCATTTCTTCGACCACCTGATTCATTTTTCCATTTCCTTACAAACCACCTTCCTATTTTGGTTTTCTGCCTCTTGCTGTTAGTCATTTCTCCTGTCTGCTGTCGATGACATCGTTGTATGGCATACTTGCATCATTTGTTGTTCTGCTCATGTATATAAGGCCTGTTTCGCCTTAGTGTACCCCAAATTCCCCTCTTTCAGTTGGATTCACTCGTCTAAGTCTAAGTCTAAGTCTACTGCTACATCTACTACTACTATGTCTACATCAAGGCCAGCTTTGTCAATCACGTGACATTTGCTGTTGTCTCTCGTCTACGCTTACATCAGCGTATTACGTCATCATCATCATCACTGCTATGTCTTCGTCTTTGTCTTTGTTCTACTTTTGTTGCTGCTGATAGCAAAGCGCACTGAGCCGAACACCAGTGTAAGTAGCCATGCAACGACAACACCGCTACCCACTGTCTTTTGGATCCATTTCCGAAAGTAAACTGACACCGACAGCATGCATGCTGTTCACCCATCTTTCCATGTTTCCATGCTAGAACCCACAACTCCAAATGAAATTCTGAACTGAATACTGCCTCTGCCTCTGCCTGTCATTATTGAAGGTGAACCTGAATATGAAATTGACAAAATTCTGGACTCCAAGATAGACAACCACTGACATTGCAAGTTACAGTACTTGGTGTGCTGGATGGGCTATCAAGGTACCAATGAAGAAACTTCGTGGATTCCTGCTATGGAATTAGGCAACGCTTTGGAAATCATTGAAGACTTCCATAAAGCATATCCCAATAAACCTGGGCCAATCCCACCACATTTCCTTCTCATTTTCCTGATTTTCCCTATGTTTTCATGTCTCTAATTACATTTTCCTTCTGTTCTGTTAGAACCCATATCCATTTTCCTTTTCTGACAATCTCCAACAAATCTCCTTTTCCTACAATCTACAACAAATCTCCTTCTCCGACAATCTCCTACAATCTCCTTTCTGACAGTCTCCTTTTTCAATAAGCCTTTTTCCGAATTTTTCCGAAATCTCCAATTAAACATCCTTAGTCATCCTTCAGAGATCAATCTCCTGATCTTATATCCATATGTCCTATCTCCGACTTCGTATTTGTTTCCGTATTCACCCCGTCTCGGAATGCCATATCTTGTATCATTACCTGTTATGTCTCTGGTTCGGCATCCTCAGTTATTCCTTAAATATGCTTGTTGTACATCTCTTTCTCTAGTTTGAATATTGATTGTTCATTATCATTGGTCATATTGCCTATCACATATATTGACTTATATGATGAGTCTTGCATATTGATTGTATTCCGATCATCTTCATTCTGACATCCCAAAACCCTTATCTCTGGTCTAAACTCCGATTTTTCCGAAAGGCTAATCCTTACCTTTAATCCTCTTCAAACACTATTCCACTCTTCTCCAATTTTCTCTGATGTTTTCCGAAAATACTAGTTAAGTCATGACTAGCCATCTTGGCATTGATCCTTCCATAGATCTCCGACTATTCTGACATTCTCCAAATTCCAACTTGTCAAGAAATCCGAAATACCAGGGCACGAGAATCCAAGAGGGTGCAACCCATAAGTTGAAGCCAAGCCCGTCCAATCCCAATATATTCCAATATTTCCGACGTTTTCCACAACTCCGGTGAAAAGCAATATGGTCTTTAACATGTTCCAAGAAATTCCACCTCCTTCTTTCTGCTTATTTTCCAATCAATTCTCCAATTCCAATTCCCATTTCCCTCATCCTTACTTCCAAATCCTGCTCCTGATGCTGAACCATCCATTGCACCCACTATAAGGGCAATCTCCAGGGGAAGTGGAATATCACACTGAACACTGGCAGATGGGAATCCGAAGATATATAAGCTCACAGAAGACTACATACAAGGATACACACCTGGCAGATGGGAATCCAAAGAGAAAAGCCTAAGGTTCCCACTGCCAAGATAACTATCGAAAGGAGTACACAAATAAGCACCGGAACGTACTGTGATTATGTAATGGGGTTGGAATCCATTCCCGTTATGTAACCAGGCGCTTATGCAAAGGACAATGAAGAATGAATGCACTGTGTTTATGTAATGGGATTGGAATCCAATCCCATTACGTAACCGGGCGCTTAAGTAAGCGAACTTGAACGAAAAGATAGGGGTAAGGGAGATAATGGGGGGAAGGGAGAAGTGGGGAGAGATAGAAAGAAGAGATAATAGAGAAGTGTAGAACCACATGAAATGGGGTTCCCCTTACATCACCCCCCTTCTAGAGTGTGTCCCGACACACTGAGACCTACTGGAGGGACAGGTGTTTTTTGACAGAAGGTGTCGAAATCTGCAGCATGAATGCGACGAGGGGCACCAGGATGGAGGAGGTGGAAGTCGGCAATGAGGTCTGGGGCTGCTAAATCTGTCTCAGGAATCCACTCATCATGCTCATACCCATAACCCTTCCACCTGACCTTGTATTGGAGTTTCCCACGGTGGAATTGACTGTCCAAAACCTGTTCAACCTCATAATGCTCATCTTCCCCTACAAGGACTGGGGGAGGTGGGGGTTGAGCTTTCCGACCAGGAATGGGGTCTGGAGGGGCTGGGAGGAGCTTCACCACAGGGAAGACAGGGTGGAGGTGACTCATAGACTTGGGGAGTCAAAGACGGTAAGCATTGGAGCCGACCTTGTGTTCCACTAGGAATGGGCCTAGATTCCGATGTGACAATTTCTTAGAGGGGCAAGTGGTGCTAATGTCGCTTGCATCTAGGAAGATTTTGTCACCAGGAACAAAGGTAGGGGCTGGCTCACAACGACAATTATAGTATCAAGCCATATCCTCTTTTGCCTTTGCAAGGGCAGCTCGGGCTTCAGACAGGGAGTCAGCCATTCGTTGTTTGAACTCATTCACAGTTTCTCTCCTAGATGGCTGCTGGTGAGGTTCGAAGCCCATGCGTAGGTGGCGACCAGAGTCAAGCATGAAGGGAGTTTCTTTTGTGGATGAGTGAACATGGTTGTTGTACTGGAACTCCGCAAGGGGTAGGTGGTCATCCCAATCGTCCTGTTGCTCGTTCACAAATAGACGGAGGTATTGCTCCAGCTCTTGGTTGACATGTTCTGTCTGTCCATTGGTCTGTGGGTGGTATGCAGTGGAGGCAGCCACCTTGATACCCAGAAGTCTGTATAGCTCACGAGTGAACTCACTGACAAACTGTGTACCTTGGTCTGAAACCACATGGAGGGGTAGGCCATGGTGTCTCCAAACATGATCCCTAAAGAGACAAGAGGCTCCCAATGCTGTAAATGTGGTCAAGGTGGGGATGAAGTGAGAATGTTTGGATAAGGAATCCACAACAACCATCACAGCATCATACCCATGCAACTCAGAGAGTTCAACAATGAAGTCGACACTGACCATCTCCCAATGCTGCTCAGGAACCTTCAGAGGGTGTAGTTCTCCGACAGGCAATCGACGCTGAGCCTTGGTGCGCAGACATAGGTCACATGCCTTTGTGTAGCTACCAACGTAGCGAGACATGTGGGGCCACCAATAGTTCCGAGAGACAAGTTCCAAGGTCTTCCAACATCCAGCATGGCCAGCAATACGAGTGTCATGATGTTGGGAGACAATTTGATGTCGTAAGTCATGCTGATCAGGGACATATATCTTTCCACAGAACAGAAGTGTACCATCCCTCTCACTCCACTCTGATGACTTCACAGACTTCCCAGTAGTCTTGCAAAGTTCCTTAGCAGCACATGCCCTCCTCTAGCTCTCCCTCCTTGGTGCCATTACAAATGTCCCTCAGGATGTCACGTTCTTCACCTGTAAACTCCAGTCCTTCCAGTGCATGGATGACAAAGAGTTCTGGTTGGAGAAGCACCAAATTATCATTGTCATTTGAGCCAGTGCCATGATCAGGTCAGCGTGAGAGTGCATCTGACTTCCCTATTGTCTTTCCAGGACGATGGTACAGGTTGAAGTCGAACCGAGACAGATAAAGAGACCAGCAGGCTTGGTGACGGTTGAGCTTTTTCAGCCATGCGGAAATATTCGAGATTTTTGTGGTCTGTCCAGATCTCGACATGATGTCTCACCCCCTCAAGGAAGTGTTGCCATTCTTCAAGGGCACGCATGATGGCGAGCATTTCCTTGTCATGGATCTCATAGTTGCGCTCAACCGGACTGAGACTCTTGGAGAAGCAGGCTATGGGGTGCCATTTGTTATTGACCTTGGACTGTTGGGAAAGAACAGCACCAGTTGAAAAATCAGAGCTATCTGCTTTGACATGATATGGGAGGTCATCATCTGGGAATGCAAGGATGGGTGCAGATGTTACCAATCTCTTTATAGTGTTGAAGGCAGCCTGCTGTGAGGGTCCCCATGTCCAAGGAGTGTCTTTGCGAAGCAGGTCAAACATTGGACGTGCATGGTGTGAGAACTTCTCAATAAATCGACGATAGAAGTTGGCAAAACCAAGGAACGACTGCACCTCCTTCTTATTGTTAGGTGTTGGCCACTCAGCGACACCAGCAACCTTGACAGGATCCATTTCAGCTTTCCCATGAGAGATGATGAGACCTAGGGATGCAATCTTGGTCTTGTCAAAGTCGCACTTGTCAGGATGCAAATAAAGCTTGTGTTCTCTGAGATGCTGTACCACTTTCCGTACGACTTTATGGTGACTTTCTAGATCTTCTGAAAAGATCAGAATGTCATCCAGATAAATGCATACAACACCTTCAGCAATGAGGTCATGGAAGATGTCATTCATCATAGTCTGGAAAGTGGCAGGGCTGTTAGTGAGGCCAAAGAACATCACTAGAGGTTCAAACAGTCCGCGATTTGTCCTGAATACCGCTTTCCACTCATCACCCTCTTTGATTCTGACATTGTTAAAGCCCCAACAAACATCAAGCTTAGTAAAGTAGTGGTCCCCTTGTAGGCTGTTGACAAGGTCGGAAATCAAAGGAAGAGGGTAGGGTTTCTTGATTGTCATTGCATTCAAGTCTTGGATGAACTGTAGGGCACCATCTTTCTTTTTGACAAAGAACACTGGTGAGGCCATTGGTGAATTCGACGGTCGGATGCATCCTGTGCTCAAATTCTCCTCGAGGAATTTGTCCAATTCAGCCTGCTCTCCTGGGGAGAGGGGGTATACCTTGGGTGAGGCTCTGGGGTTGGCTCCGGGTTCTAACTCAATGGCATGATCCCATGGTTTGCGTTCTGGAAGCTTGTCAAATGACTCCTTTGCAAAGACATCTTTGTAGTCAGACAGGTAGTCAGGAAGAGTGTCTGAAGGTTGGGAGTTGCGCCAGGCTGCTTCTGCAAGGCGTTGGGATGTTGTTGAAGAAGCACGAATGAACTCAGCTTGGGGAGGGAGCATAGCGACTAGAATGCGGTCACCCTCTTCTATGACCTCATCAGATGTGCCTTCAACCATTTCAGAATCACCCCTATACTGTTGACTCAGGAGGAGTTCTTCTTCAGCTGTTGATCCATCTGAATCATGCATGAGAATAGGGCAAGGACCAATACGGCAGGTGCGCAGTCGTAGGGCCTTCTGATGTTCTTCCTTGATGATGTTGCGACATGTCTGGCACTGGGGAGGACACCAAGTCATCCATACTTCTTGAGACTTCCAGTCAACTTCTGGGTTGTGGTCCCGAAGCCAGGTGTAGCCAAGGATCATACGTTGATGCCCTAGGTGCGTAACAGCAAACACAGCTCTCTTGGAATGGTCTTTGTACCGCAGAATTAGATCAACGACTTCAGTGATAGATCCAGATTCATTGGGTGAGCCATCAACATTGTACACAGGAATAGGACGAGAGAGTGGTTGTGCAGTGAGGTGGTTTTCCTTAACAAATCCTGAGTCGATAAACAAGCCAGTGGCACCAGAGTCAAGTAGAGCGTGAACCGACTTGATCTCTGCTGTGTCTGTGGTTTGAACCTCGACTGGGAGAGAGAGGGAGTTTGGGCCTGGGGTGGAAGCAACAACATACTGTGCAGGAACATTTTGTTCTCATTTTTTATGGTGGAATCAGTATGAGACTGGGGAGGAGTTAAGGGTTGTGTGTCTAGCATTTTGGTCTCCATAGCTGAGGAATCAGGTTCTGAATCTGTATATTCATCATTTACCTGATTATACAGCAGTGGAGCCAAACAATTGGAAATTGGCAGCAGGGGCACACTATTCACCTGCTGCACAACACAAAATCCTCTTCTTCTTCCTGAGGCTCTTGACCGTCCTCCTTGATAGGGCTTGAAACTCTATGGTCAGCAGATGACATCAAGTGGGTGATCCATTCCTCCTTCTCTTCTGCAGTCATGGTACAAACATCAAAGGCTTGAGGACATTCTCAAGAGAAGTGGCCTATTTTTCCACACCTATGGCAGACAAGAGAACTAGATTGATGACAACGAGTGGCATCTACCTCCATTGCTACTGGCTGAACAGCTGTGGTGACAGCAGGTGGGGCTGGCTGAAGTTGTGGTGCTGAGTCTAATTGGTGAGGTGGATGTAGGTTTCTGTGGTTAAGACCAGTACAGGTTGTTGTGGGGCGGGTAGGAGCAGGTGTACCACATGAAGCACTTTGAAATGCTTTGTTGGCAGCACATGCCTGTGAAATTGTCCTAGCCACTGAAAATAATTCAGAAAGGTCATTGTCTGAGGGGCGTCCTTCAACCATATTTGCAATCTGACTCTGGACAGAGGGGTCTAGACCATGATGAAATTTCATGACCAGGGAGGCTTGTTCTGTATACACAGACTTCTCGACCAGTTCCTTGAATTCATCAATGTGATCATCAACTGTACAACAATTTTGATAATGCTGACAAGACTCAAGCTTGGTCCTAGCAGTAGTCTCTTCATGAGGAAGGAAGAATGTTGATTTGAATGCTTTTTCAAAAGAAGTCCAAGATGGATGAGTAGGCCTGCCAGTTTTGGTTTCCATATCAAAGATACGTGTGGCAAATGATGAGGCATGACCAGATTTCATGAATGACAGGGCCCACAGGACCTTGGCATGATTGTCAGCAAATTGAGTTGGGCACAGGGAAAGGTAGAGCTTGCACAAGTTTAGGAAGGCTCGTCCTTTCTCTCTGTCACCACTGAAGTCAGCTGGAGTGGCAGGTGTTGCACATTTGTGAGTGGTGGGGGGGGAGAGTGATGTGGTCATGAGGTTGGCGACATCATGGGTCAAGGTGTGTACTTGGACATCTGTTTGCCGGAGTTGTTATGATAACAATTCGTTCTCCTCTCTTTCAACACGTAGGGCAGTCTCTAGGACAGCAACACGTTGGTGAAGCTCATTGTAAGCCACTTGGAAATCAAAGGAAATAGGGTCTTCAGAGATGGGTGTAGACATAGTGGAGATAGATAGAATATAGGGTGCTATGTAGAGAGTGTACCAGAGGGGTTCTGAACTGCTATGCACCTGAAGAAGTCAATTCAGAGACATTAGCAACAGCAGCCGGTCCAGTAAGTTGTCAGGCTTTTCTACTATAAGGGCGACCTCCAGGGGAAGTGGAATATCACACTGAACACTGGCAGATGGGAATCCAAAGAGAAAAGCCTAAGGACTCCTACTGCCAAGGCGACTACTAACCAAGGAAAGACTCCGAACTGACTGAATGTTTTGGGTGCTTAAAACGAAAGTCACGTGACCTATAATGTAGCCCAGGTAGATTCCAACTTGCACATATAAGCAGGCGCTTAAATCGTGAATAGAAGCGCCAGCTGTAGAAGTGAGTAGGAAGGAGGAGGGGAGGAAGGAAATGGTAATATTAGATAGAAACAACAGGGAGAAAAGAGAGATAAAAGGGAAATGGGGACAGAAGAGGTGAACATGAATAAGAGAGGAGGATAGGGGAAGGAGAATAAAAAGAAGAATATGGGGTTCCCCTTACAGTGGCATTGACATTGAGCTTAGAGGGGAGTAGAAAAAACAGGATCAGAAGTTTGGCAAGTTGAACCCCATCTGTCACTCTTATATATCACATTAGGGATCCCACTTAGTCACCAAACTGAACTTCCCACGCTGATCTTAGGCCTCGAGGGCTCAGCCTTAAGGAGGAGATACTGTTAGAACCCAGATTTATTCCCAACCCCCCCACTTTTCTCCAACATATTCTGATATCCATATCCAATATGTTTCCTGATTCATTCCATCTGTTCTACTTATCCCCATTCCACCTATTTTTAGTCATTTCATATCAGGATCTATATCTTCAGTTTTATGTCCATATCCATCCTTACTTCTGATCCCATATTTGTTCTGTTTCTGATTTCCATACTTCGTATCTTTCCAACTTGGACCATATCTGCTCATTATATATGACTCCTGCATGTACTTCATTCCCCAGTTTGAATATTGATTCACCTTGACCCGATATCTTCTCATCTCCATCTTTAAGTCCTATCCGTCCTTTCCACCCTCTGACTTCTCCAATATTCCAATTCTCTGAAATACCATGACATGAAGGATCCAAGAGGGTGCAACCTATAAGTTGAAGCTGATGTCCATATGTTTCCAATTCCAAACTCCGAATCCCATTCCGATATTTTTGACATTCTGATGAGAGGAGATCCAGTTCATGTTAGGGTGTGCCAGATTCGACGTCAGGGTCGGATTTGGTCAGAACTCTCCTTGACCGAGATCAGTAGTCGCAATATTCGGAAATGCGTGGAATACTGGATGACTCGGAAGTCAGAGATCCGAAGACTGATCTATACGGGCATTGGCTTCAACTTATGGGTTGTTCCCTCTTGGATTTCTAGTGCCCTGGTATTTCAGACTGAAGACCAGAAAGTGTTATTGGGGTTCTGATTGGTCAGGTCTATTCGGAAGGTCAGTGCCAATGATACGTTGAGACTTATTGGAGATGAGCGGGGGCTTCGGGTATTTGGGAATGGAATAGTCAATGCAGATGGAATAGGGGTAACGATAAATCAATATCAAGTGAGGGTTAGCTTTACTGGAAAGCAAGTGTAATCAAGGAGGGTTTTGGAATGTCAGATGAGGTAGGGTCAGAAATAATTGGAATAATTGGAATAATTGGAATAGTCGGAATGATCGCAATGATTGGAATACCGAACAAGGTTTGAGGGCCTTATTGCAGGTAGAAGTTTGGAGTGATGAAGTGTAATAAAGGTTCAATGATATAGGATGGGTGGAATGTTGTGAGTTATATTGGAATAACAAGTTGAGGTAACAAGATATGAAGGATGTGAGAAGGGTATAAGGTATACGATATAAGAGAGATGCAAGAGAGAGAGATAGTGATATGATATACAAGCTGAAGAAGCTTGATCAAGAGAAAATGTATTTAAGACATGTGGGATTCCGAAATCGGAGAAACAGGAGATAAGGGTGTGTGATACGGAGTTCCGAAGTTGAGGCAAATATGGAAATCAAGATAAGACGTATGGGGATAATATCGAAATAGAATCGTGACTAAGAGTAATAAATGGGGACATGTCAGAAATAAGCAGAAAGGGCTTATCGGCATACATGAAACGTCGGAATAACACGAGTCGGATCTGGGATCTAACAGTATCTCCCTTTTACAGCCAAGCCCTCGAGGCTGATTACGCTATTGAATACCGTGGGAAGTTTTTTAGGTGTCAATTATCTGTAAAGGCTGAGATCTTGGATCGGACATATATATAGGGAAAACACTTTGTGGAAGTGCAAATCACCTTTTGATCCCCTACCACCACCACCTAAAAAAATGCCATCTCGCTCCAGGTCATTGTTTCCCACACGTTCCATGATTGAAATCAGCTCCGGCGAAGAACTCACTGCCGAAGTGAGGGAGTACGAGTGGAAAAGGGTGCAGCTGGAGACCAAGATGCGAAAAAGGGCAAAGGCAAAGCAGGAGAAGCAGGAGAGAGAGGCAGCGGAACAGCAGGAGCAGGATCGGAAGGAGAAGGAGGAACAGGAGTGGAAGGAGCAAGAAGAACGAGATTGGAAGGCAAAGGAGAAAGAGGATGCCAATCGGAGGAAGTGGAAGGAGGAGGCGGATCGGCAGAAAGTCGAATCGACGTGAGCAGTGCAGGAGGAGTTGAGGCGGGAGGAAGCCTGACTCAAAATTTTTTCAGTAAGTTGGAGTTTTTGTGTTTGTTACTTGATAGATTGACAGAAGAATTGGACTAGCCAGAAAAGGTCGATCGAGAACGGAAGGTCGACTGGAATCTGAAAGGCAGTTCGGAATTTGTCGGAGGCCACAAACGGTGTCTCAAAGACGTCTGGTCAGAGGCCGATGAATACGACGATAGATGCATGCTTTGTTGAATGCGGGGGTTGGAGTGCATTGACGAGGAGCAGAAAACTGGAAATCGCAGAAGCGGGCGTGCCTTCGGTGTCAGAATGATCAGAAGAAGTGCACGAGGCCAGGTGACACAGATTTCGCAGCGGAGATGGCGGGGAAATCGTCACTGCCAGCATCCAGGCGGGTTCAGGCAGAGAACACAGAGGCCAGACCAGGACCAGCAATTAAAAAATGTTGGGTGGAAGCACTCGTGGATCGGGAAAGGGTGGCGTTGTCGGGGAAGGGTAAAGGAAAGGAGCAGATGATGGAGGACAACATGGAGGACAAAGCAGAGGATGTGGGGCTCGCAGCAGAAATCCATGGGCTCCGCAAAACAATTCATTCCCTCACAAAGTGGCTTCACTACAACGTGGAGGGGATGGCGGCTTTCAACTATATGTTGAAGAAGTCGCACAGGATCACGGAGATTGAGTTCAAATTCCGGAAGAAGCAGTGGGAGATGTACCACGGAGTGTCAGTGCCACAACTGGAGTTGGGGTCAGAAGCCAGGTTGGAGAATGAGGGGGCAAATATCAGGCTGCAACCAGAAATGGAGAAGGTGGCAGATAAGGGAAAAGGGAAGGCAAGGGAAGCGGACGAGGTCAGAATGGACATTGATGTCGTTCCGGAGGTTCTGGAGGAGGCAGAAGTTGCCAAGGAACCGGAGGTAGAAGTTGGCCAGAAACCGGAGGTGGAAATCGGCCAGGAGGTGGTGAATCTGGGAGATGCGGATTCGGAAAAACAAGTTGAAGAGGAATCGGGGAAAACGGCAGGGCTTGGACTGGAGGTCAATGGGCCAGAAGAGGAAACAATGCAGTAAATAGGAGTCGGAAGGAGAAAAGTAACTAAAATAAATCGGAAGAATTTTCGGTGGAGTAATGTAGGACGTTTTTTAGACAAAGAAGTTGTTTCTTGTTGTTTTAAGATTGGAAAAACAGAAATGATCAGACAAACGGAAATGATCAGAAAAAACGGAAATGATCAGACAAATGGAAATGATTGGAAAAAACGGAAAACTCAGAAAGACGAGAAACAGTGAATCAAGGATGTTTGAAGTTCAAGGGTATCGGAGAGTTGGGGTAAGTCGGAATCGGACGAATGTCAGGATTGACTCGGGATCGGGATTGGACTTGTAAGAAATCATGAAGAAGTTTGAGAGGGTTGGAATATCAGGATGTGAATGGTCATAGATGTCGATGGAGTTTCGGAATTGCAGGATGTAAATAGAAGCTTAGTAGGAGCGAGGAATTGAAGCGTTGGATTGGAAATTGTCAGAAAAAGATCAGAGTAGGAGTGGGGGATTGGAATAGATAAGTTGTCAACATAGTGGCTACTCCCCCTTTAAGGTAGACGTCCCATTGTCTACCTCAGGCATCGGAAGGTAGGTAAAGGAGTTGGAGTGTTGGAGGACCGAAGGATTCATCAGGAACGTATTGGCTTTTCTTGGAGATGAATGGTGTCTTCTTGGAAAATTCTCGATAGTGGTCTTGATGTTGTCTAGTTGAAAACATTATAATCACGGATTACCTGAGAATTCTGAGAATATTGGAAGTTTTTTGGACTTGAAAGGGGACAAGAGGAGTGAATTGGAAATTTCGGGATATTTTTTGGAGAAGTGTTTGCAAGGGAAACAGGGAAAGGAGATGTGTAGTGAAGAAAAGGGTGTCGGAAAAGATAAGAATTGGAATGTTTTGGTGGAGTTGTGGGTTTGTTTAGGAAACATTGGTAAGGTACTTGATATTCAGCCTGGAATATTATCCTAATGGTTGAAGGGTTGGAATCATATCGGAAACATGAGTCGGAGGATGTACAGATGGTGTATTCATGGATACAAGGGGTTTAACAGCGCCTTTCGAGGGGGATCGTTATTGATTCCGAAGGCGGTTTGTCGGTTATTGTCCCATAATGTGGAATTCGGTATTGATGACTGGGCTTAGAGTCGGAGTAACTGCGTTGTATCTTGAATAGTCAGATTCAGAAATCTGGAAGTTGGAGGTTGGAAAACTAAATCTTGGAACTGGAGGGATGTATTTGAGGAAGATTCAGCGTTCGGACTTGGAGATCATCCTGGGGTGTTCTCGAGGAAGTACAGACGTACTGTGCGGAATGTATCAGATGAAATCCTATAGCTAGAGCCTCGTTAACATGTTCTCAAGGTGGTTCTGGCAACTAGATGTAAGGAAAATGATTTCCCAAGTGAGATTCTCTCCCTCCAATAGATGTGATCTTGTCAGAGTATGTAGCGGAATATTGATGATCACTTGTCGGGAATTGGAAGAATCGATGTAATGGATTTTCCTAAACGAAATGCACCGAAGTTTCCACATTGTCATTGCGAGTTGAGGTTTCAATCAAGCATTGATGTTGGATGTTATGGCAGGTCGGAGGATGTCACAGCAAAGTTGGATTTTCGGAGATTCGGAAAAACACAGGATTGCAGGTTTCCTGAAGACATGTCATACAATTGAATCTTCTTGTTGAGGAGTGCGGAACTGGGTACTACCCAATACCCTGTCAATCAACAGATTGTAGTGGGTGGGTTAGTGGTGTTCCCAGCACATTGGAACAATTAGAAACGACTGTCGTTATACGCAATGTAATAGCAACTGGATTTCCGCTCAATGGGAGGACATGATTGGCGTGAATTGCCTACTGGGTGTTGTATGTTGTTGGTGTCGGAAGATGGAGACCGGCAGAAAGCAGGAATCCGAAGGGATGGTGTTTAAACGTAATGATCAGTCAAAACTGTTTGGAAGGGTGATTTTCGGAGTTTTGGCAGAATTTGGAAGTACGAAGGGTGTTTTCAGAAAGCATCTGTGATGTTCACGGTAAGGCACAAATAAGATATGAACACGGATTTGTGCTCGAGAGTCTTTGAGCTGTCAGTTTTGGGGATTCGAAAGGTCCTCTAAGGGGGCCTTAATGTCGGAATCACTTAGCGTGACAGTTGTGGTTTGGGATTTTGCTTTCCTAGCGAAGGATGATGACCTCAGGCATTCTTTCACCTTATGACCAGGTCTTCCACAGTAGAGGCATAACTTTTGATCAATGTGTTGTTGTCTCTCCTGTAGTATTAACTTGCCGTCTTGTTCGAGGATGTCGGAACATTTCAGTGTCGGCAAAGTTGGGGTTTGGTTGGAAATTGCTGCCGTGTATTGTGAGTCATCACAAGGATGGTTGGAAGTCGCATTGTCGATGTCGCTTGGGATTGGGTTGGGTTTGAAGTCTTCATTTGTGAGGCACTTGTTGAAAAAACTGGGGTACTTGTGAACGTTTGATGGGTTGATGACATTCTCGGTAGATCTGTCGGTGTCGTCAAAATCGAGTGTTTGAATTCGGGTGTCAGAAGACATTCTAGAAATCAAGAGTGTCAGCTTGTATATACTGTTAGGGTGTGCCGGATTCAATGTCGGGGTCGGATTTGGTCGGAACTCTCCTTGACTGAGATCGGTAGTTGCAATATTCAGAAATGCGCGGAATACTGGATGACTCGAAAGTTGGAGATCCGAAGACTGATCTATACGGGCATTGGCTTCAACTTATGGGTTGCGCCCTCTTGGATCTCTAGTGCCCTGGTATTTTGGACTGAAGACCAGAAAGTGTTATCGGGGTTCTGATTGGTCAGGTCTATTCGGAAGGTCAGTGCCAATGATACATTGAGACTTATTGGAGATGAGCAGGGGCTTCAGGTATTCAGGAATGGAATAGTCAATGCGGATGGAATAGGGGTAACAATAAATCAATATCGAGTGAGGGTTAGCTTTACTGGAAAGCAAGTGTAATCAAGGAGGGTTTTGGAATGTCAGATGAGGTAGGGTCAGAAATAATTGGAATAATTGGAATAATTGGAATAGTCGGAATGATCGCAATGATCAGAATACCGAACAAGGTTTGAGGGCCTTATTGCAGGTAGAAGTCTGGAGTGATGAAGTGTAATAAAGGTTCAATGATATAGGATGGGCGGAATGTTGCAAGTTATATTGGAATAACAAGTTGAGGTAATAAGATATGAAGGATGTGAGAAGGGTATAAGGTATACGATATAAGAGAGATGCAAGAGAGAGAGATAGTGATATGATATACAAGCTGAAGAAGCTTGATCAAGAGAAAATGTATTTAAGACATGTGGGATTCTGAAATCGGAAACAGGAGATAAGGGTGTGTGATACGGAGTTCCGAAGTTGAGGCAAATATGGAAATCAAGATAAGATGTATGGGGATAATATCGAAATAGAATCGTGACTAAGAGTAATAAATGGGGACATGTCGGAAATAAGCGGAAAGGGCTTATCAGAATACGTGAAATGTCAGAATAACATGAGTCGGATCTGGGATCTAACAGTTCATAACACTTGACCAGGCAAAGGTTTAACATATTTGTGTTGAAAAAAATGAGGGGCCACAATGGTGTGGTTACAAATATGTGAGGGGCTAAATACATGTACTGTGAACTTTTATACTAATTTTACAGTGAGGAGATGCATGATGCTGACTTGACATTGCTCGCATTCCAACAGGTACAAAGCACAACAGGAAAATACCTAACTAGCCATAATGAGATACAAGAGTTTGTACACAGGTTAGGGCATCTCACAAGTACATACCTGTACCCGCAAGTATTGTATCTGCAGGTATTTTGGTCACCAAAAGCCATATCTGTGCTCTCCATTTTTCACAGGTATACCTGTACTCTACCTGTACTTGCAAGTATTTACATGTAAATGTTTGACCAAATCTCATATCTGTACTCTCCATTTTTTCAAGAGTACAGGTATATCTGCAGGTATGGTGGTACTTGTGAGATGCCCTAACACAGGTGCTGATGTTCATATGACATCTGAGTGTCTCAGTGTAGTTACACAGCAAACAACCCACAACAGATTCATGTCGTATGGATAATAGAGTACAGTGCTGGTCACCACTTCTCATCAAGCCTAGCAGAGTTTGCAGCTGCTGCAAATTTGCCCTGTGTAGTGTGGGCAAAGATTGGTTCTGTGTGGTTCAGAAGGGGTTTTGGCTGAACCTGAACCTGAACCCCAGGTTCGGGTCAGTGCAGATTACATAAGCGAACCGATGCTGAACTGAGGTGCACAGGTTTGAACCTCTGCACCTCAATGGTGGTGGCCCACAAATATTTTAAAGGCCCAGAATGGAATCATCTGTATTGATGAGGACTGGAAAAGCAGGAAGACATGAAAAAAGGCTTGCATGCAGTGTGCACAAGACTGGAAAAAATGCACAAGGCCAGGGGACCACAATTTCACACCAGAAATGGCTGGAAAGGTCACATTACCGGTGCAGGATTGGGTTCAGCAAAGAAACATGGAGGCTGGAGTGGGGCCAATGACCAAGAAGCGGCAGTCGGAAAAGGCCATCAGAGGTCCCACAGGGAGTTTGACTGGAAGGGTCATTAGAGGACCAGGATTATTAGAGAGGGGTGCTGGGAAGGACATCAGAATGGTGTCGGGAAAGGGGAAAGGCAAGAAGAAGGCACCGGAAGATGATCGGGCAAGCAGATGGTTGGAGGATGTGGGGCTCATGGAGGAAATCTGTGGGCTCCAGAAGATGATTCATAACCTTGCCAAGTGGTTGAGGTACAGCATGGAGGAAATACCAAGTCTCAACAGGTTAATGAAAACATTGCATGCCCTTGCTGAGGAAGTTCCAGAAAAAGCAGTGGGAAACATTCAACAGAACATTTCTGTAGCAATTGGAAGGCAAGTCAGAAACTGAGAAGCCAGAGACTTTGGTGAAGGACAAGGGAAAGGAGAGGGAGTCAGAAAAGCAGAATGAGGTGGGGGGTGACAGGATGGATGTGGACGGAGTTCCAGAAGGGGCAGAAAACAGGGTTCCCGACAGGGCAGAAAACCCCAAGGAGCTGGAGGTGGAGGGTAGCAGAAAAGCCAAGGATCCAGAAGAGACAGATCTGGAAAAGGCAAAAGAGGTGGAAGACAAACTGGAGGAGGCAGAGGTGCCTGAGCTGGAGAAGGAAGCACATCAGGAAGAGGATGAAATGATGCAGTAAATAAAAGGGTCAGAATAAGTCAGAAGGAACTGGGACACAAAAGTAATATAGAAACAAAGTGTAAAAATAAAAATGAACTGGTTTTAAAATCGGAAAAGCAGAGGGGACAGAAGAAAACAAGAGTTGTAAAGAGATAATTAGCCAAGGTTTACAGAAGAATTTTCGGAAATTGGGATAAGTCGGTAAATCGGAATGATTTCAGGTAAAACAACTTGGAATCAGTGATTGGACTTGATAGAAGGTTGTAAGGATGCTTCAGAAGGGAATTGGAAAGTGTTGGACAGGTGTGAAGGCAATAGGATGTCAGGAGAATCAGAATTTGGAAGGTCATAGGAATGGAGAGTGTTTGGAACACTGGGAGCTGAATCCATGAATCGGTTCCATGGATCTGTGCCTGGCACTAATGAACAATGAGTCAACCTGCTTAAGTACACAGGTGACATCTGGCACTTCCAGTTGTGCGCAGGGAATGCTCCACTCAGCTTTGCATGTTGCTATGCTTTGCACAGCGACACACAGACGTAGGTGGTCACATTATGCTATCTTGGATGAAACCTTCCATCTTGACCAGTTGACTGACAGCACAGGAAGAACTTGTTTGGTGCCAGTGGGTAGTTTGCTTGGATCTTGCATACTGTAAGTGGGTGCTTGCTTGAAAACCACACTCTCTTGCTTTCCTGTTTGTTAACATGCCCATACAATACTGTGTACCTCAATGCTCCCCGTCTCTACTAGCAAGCCAAACATTAGTGTGTGACACAACCACACCACCACTGTTCACATGTTGTTGGATCATGAATGGTATGACATCAACTTGCTGACCACTCATTAAGCCCTGTTGAATAACTCATTAGCCCACCCAAACATAGCAGCGCAGCTCAATTTCTATGATATTGCATTGTTTGTTAACCTGGTCCAGCTATTGAAACCTCAGATCGCTTTGGATCAACATTCCGCCTCCTTTTGTACTTGCTCTCCCCATTCATTCATTCTTGTGTGTGTGGCTCTGCATGTGGACTCCGATGTCATTGAAAGTTGCTGGGAGTCGCTTTGTGATCTTGCATGGGAGAGAGATTCCTAGTGATCATCCGACCAAACCAACATCCAACGTGATCAATGTATGCCTCAACCATGGGCTTAAATATTGGATAGGTCACTGGTTCTGTTCGGTGTGGTCTCAATCTGTGTGATGCCTTCTGTTTGTCAGGTCTTCATAATTTATACCTGCATACAAAAACATGTATTCAATGTCAAAATAAAGAGGGTCCTTACACACACTGACACATAAAAGCAAGACATTGCAAGTGGTGAGCACTTGAGCTGCGGACCTTAGCAAAAGCACTGAGCAAATCTTACTTACTGGTTGAGGGCAGAGATTCACTTGGTGTAACCTCATTTCTCACCTAAAATGAATGCAAAAATCAAAATATCAAAAATACACATAATTTTGTAAATAAATACACTGGATGGATGCATCTTCCCGTCACTCTGACAACTCAACAATGGGTGTACATGTGCTCAGTGAGTCTCATACCATCTTTGAGGCATGAGATTGCTCGGTTAACCATTGATTGCAGGTTCCCTGAGATAAGGTTCTGAAGGGAGGGCGATGGTGGCAGGAATCCTTGGGAAGCAATAGTAGACCATGGTGAGGTGTGGGCCTGGCATTGCACACCCCCATGGACCAGGATCCCAGCATTCCGGACCTCCTGTAGGAATGGAATTGAGTCAAAAGGCTGGATTGAAAAAGTGTTGTTGGGAAATCTTGGTCAGACAGATAAGGATGGCTGAGAAGGGTTGAGAATGGGTTTAAAACATGTGTGTTGGAAGAAGTGGGATAAGGGTGGGATAATCAGAGTAAGACGTAGTGTTAGCAGAGAGGCTACTCCCCCTTCAAGGTAGATGTCCCATTGTCTACCTTAAAACATCAGGAAGGAGTTACATCGGCAAACAGAAATATCAGAGAGTCAAAAGATTCCTTGAGTTGAATCGTGTTAGGATTTGTCAGAAAATGGACAGGATTCCACTGGTTCTCAATAATGGTGGTCTTTGAGGTTGTCCATTTGAAAAAAGGTAGAGTTTAATCACAGATTATGGTGGAATCAGAAAAGGGTTGGAATGTTAGTAAGTTCAGGGATCAAAAATAAAAGGAATTCTAATGAATCAGAATTTCAGAATGTTTGGAAATAGAAGGGGTTTTTCAGAAACAATGAAAATTGAAAGTTTAAACACTCATGCATAGTGTTGAGAATGGAAAAATGTTAGATCCCAGATCTGACTTCTGTTATCCGACATTTTTGCATTCCGATAAGCACTTTTCTGCATATTTCTGACATACCCCATTTTATCATTCTTAGTCAAGATTCATTTCAATTGTATCCCCATACATTCTATCTCGATTTCCATATTCACTCTGATTCTGGAACTCTGTATCACGCACTCTTATCTCTTTGTTTCTGATTTCCAGAATTCCGCATATTCCTTTTAAATACACTTTTCCTCATTCAAGCTTTCTTTAGCTTGTATATCAACTTACAACCTATATCAATTTCTGTCTGTATTAAAGTCTATATATTGGTACCTCCTCCATATCTTACTTTGTATATTGTTCAAACATATATGTTCTTATACAATTGATCGATATCCCAATTATTCCAACTCCAACATTTTCCAATCTTCTGAAATCCACTCTTTAATTATATACTTGCTTTTATGTAAAGCCAAACCTCACTCAATATTCATTTCTGTTACTCTGATTCCTTTTCCACATTGATTATTCCAAATTCCAAAATATCCAAATCCTCCCACTCATCCGATAAGCCTTAACTCACTGTTTGTTGTTGTTCCTTCTGTATAGACCTGACCATCGGAACTCCAATACTCCTGTCCACTCATCAAGTCTGAAATACCAGGGCACTAGAAATCCAAGAGGGCACAACCCATAAGTTGAAGCCGACACCTGTGTAGATCAGCTTCGGATCTCCAATTTCCAAGTCATCCAATATTCTGCATATTTCCAAATATCGCGACATTTCAATCCCAGTCAAGGAGAGCTCTGACCAAATCTGATTTACATCCTGATCTGGTCCATAACAAAAGATGTGATAATCTCCTGTTGCTCTGTTGATTCATTCATCCTCCCATTACTGTGGACCAATGGTGTTGTCAGTTCAGATGATGATAGCATCATTGCGAAAACCCAAACTGGCCAACAAACTAGGGTTAAGGTACTTGGGCAAGGAAAGAACGAGAGAAGCAGTAGGGAGGGAAATGTAGGAAAATCCTGAAGTCAGGATCTTGACAATAGTCAAAGGTTGTTCAGAAAACATCAGTATAAATCTTGGTATTCGTCCTGGAATATTATTGAAAAAAAAAAGGATGGAAATCATCAATAAGGAGGCAACTGAAATGGAGTTGTTGGAACACTTAAATTGGCTGAAATTAGGTGGTGCATTCATGAGGACAAGGGGCTTAACATTGCCATTCAAGGAAATCATTGCACATTCCAAAGGTGGTTTGCCAGCTGTTGTCCCATAATGCAGAATCAGAAATTGATGGTTAGATTTGGAATCAGAATAACCTGTTAAGAAGTATCCTGAAGGTCGGGTTCAGAAGAAGTCCAGAGGTCAGAGGTTGGAAGATTGAAATCTCAGGAAGCCAAATCTCAGGAAGCCAAAATCAGTCCCTTGAAAGAGATCTGCATTCCTCAACAAGAAGATTCAATTCTAAGACATGTCTCTCCGGTAATCTGCAATGATTTGCGTTTTCCAATTCCCCAAAATATCTGTTCACTGGGACAACATCCGACTCGCCTTGATATCCACTCATGGACCATGGTCCGATGCTTGATGAACCTATTCACCTTGAAATGCAACAACATGGAAACCTTGGCACTTTTCCAATATGAAAATCCATTACATCAATTCTTCTGATTTCTGATCTGAGCGGCCTTATCAACAATTGCACATTCCAATAAGATTATATCTTAATGGAGGGAGAGAATCTCACTATGGGAATTTTCATTCCCTTACATCTAGTTAAGCTAGAATCACCCTGAGAACTCATTAACAAGGCTCTAGCTACAGGATTTCATCCAACTTCATTTTCCCACATAGTACCCCAGTACTTCCTTGAGAATACTCCCAGATGATTTCCAAAATCACACATTCAGAACTAGGTACTACCCAATGCCCTGTCAATCAATGGATTGTAGTGGGTGGGTTAGTGGTGCTCCCAGCACGTCAGAACAATTAGAAACAAGTGGTGTTATACACATTGTAATAACAACCTGGATTTTTTCTGGACGGAGAACAGATTGGTGTTTGATAGCCTACTGGATGTTACAGCATAGGGATGTCGTCAGAAAACATAGAGTGGAGACCTGCAGAAAGCAGGAATCCAAAAATGGATTGTTTAGACATAATAGGTCAAAAATTTTCAAGAAAAATGGAAGTCAGAGGTGTTGGATGTTATGAACGTGGAATTGGAATTAAGCATGTTCAAGGAGGTTGGATTGGATATGGCAATACTGTCGGAAAGGCTCAGATTTTTGATGGATTTTCAGAAAGCATTGGATGTTGTCTTGAGGAAATGCACAAAATGATGATATGAATGTAGAATCGTGCTTGAGGGTTCTTGAGCTATCTATTCTTGGGAATACATAAGGACCTCTGGAAGGGCCTTGGATTCAAGATTGCTTGATGTGATGGTTGTAGCTCAGAGTTTTGCTTTCCTGCTGAATGATGATCTTGGGCAAGTCTTCACTTTATGACCAGGTCTTCCACAGTAGAGGCATAACTTCTGATTGATACATCGTTGTTTCTCCTGTGGTGTTAGTTTGCCATTCTGTCCAAGGATTTCAGAAGGATTCTGTGTTGGCAAAATCGGGGTATGGTTGGAAGTCATAGCCAAAAATTGTGGGTCATCGGAATGAAGGGCTGAGGTCGCATTGTAGGATTCTTTGGGATTTGTTTGGGCTTGAAATCTTCGTCTATAAGGCATTTGCTAATGTCATTGGAATACTTCTGAACACCTATGTTGTTGGAATCTCCAATATCATTGTCAAGGACATAGTACAGTTCCTCTCTGGATGGATTGGTGATATTGTTGGTAGACTTGTCAGTATCGTTGTGTGTGGGTGTTTGGAGTTGGATGTCAGAAGACATTGTAGAAACCAAGAGTGTTAGCTTGTATATACTGTTGAGAACTGGATTCTTGATTGGCTGGGTCAGAAATCTCCTTGACCAGAGTTTTGGATATCAGGATATTCAGAATGCCTGGGATTTTGGAAGATTCAGAGAATTGGGGGACTGAGGTGGATCTACACAGGTGTTGGCTTCAACTTATGGGTTGCACCCTCTTGGGTTTCTAGTGCCCTGGTATTTTGGAGTTCTTGACTGGTCAGGAGTATCAGAATGCCAATGGTCGAGTCTGTACAGAAGATTAGTGACAGATGGACAAGTCAAGACTTAACAGATGAGTGGAAGAATGCGGATATTTGGAGTTCAGAATAATCAATGCAGAGACAGATGATAGGTAAGGATGATGAATATTGAGTGAGGTATGGCTTTATGGAAAAGCAAGTATTATCACGGAGTGGAATTCAGAAGATCGGAATGTGATGTTTGGGATCATAGTATTTGGGATATTGGTATAATGATTAATTGTATATAGGCATATACATTGAACAATACATATGATTATGACATGGGAGGAGGTACTTAAATATACAAACTCAATATGGGTCAAGTTGATGTACAAGCTAAGGAAAAAGCTTGAGTAAGGAAAAAAATGTATTTAAAGGAGCATGCAGAATTCCGAATTGGAACAGAAGAGATAAGGGTGTGTGATATGGAATTCCGAAATTGGAGTGAATATGGAGATCAAGATAAAGCACATGGGGATAAGATTGAAAGTGGATTGTGAATAAGAATGATCAAAGGGAAGTATATCAGAATAAGTGGGAAAAGGGGTTATTGGAATGCAGAAATATTGGAATAACAGAAAGCAGATCTGGGATCTAACAGCTCTGTGAATCATGGGAAGGTTCACATCACATGATCAAATATTCATTTAAGACTTCAAGGTGGCGCAATTGAACAAGCAAGCAGTAGCAGCCCACACTTGGTGCAAGAAGTCATGCACTCCAGAGTCATCTGGGAGTGAATACATTGTTGGTGAGGAATCTGATGACTCCAATGAGTATATTGAGATCAATTTATCTACTGTACCTGAAGTTGCCAAAGGAGAACAGGAGGGCTTGCAAGCACTTTTAGAAGACAATGTTTAGATGGCACTACAGGCAGGGAAAATCTTGAGAAATGGTTGGGTTTGCCAATGATTTTCTGAACAGGAAAATTAAGTGAAATATTTGCCAAGGATTTTCTGGCTCTGGAAAACTTTCAAAAGATCTCGTGGAATTACTTGGCACTGGAGGCATGCCAAAATTTTCTGACCCAGAAAACCATACAGATAATCTTCAGAAATGGTTGAGTATGCCAATGATTTATCTGGATGGGAAAACTGTGTGAAAACAGAATGTTTGCCAATGATTTTCTGATCCCAGGAAATTTTAATAAGATCACTCAGAATAACTTGAGATATTGTGAGGAAAAACATGGGAAAACATGGGGAAAAGAGTTTTCTCAGGAAATTTTCTCAATTTATTCTCAGTGATCTTATTAAAATTTTCTGGGATCAGAAAATCATTGGCAAACATTCTGTTTTCACACAGTTCCCCCATCCAGATAAATCATTGGCATACTCAACCATTTCTGAAGATTATCTGTATGGTTTTCTGGGTCAGAAAATTTTGGCATGCCTCCAGTGCATACAGAAAATCTTCAGAAATGGTTGAGTATGCCAATGATTTATCTGGATGGGAAAACTGTGTGAAAACAAAATGTTTGCCAATGATTTTCTGATCCCAGGAAATTTTAATGAGATCAATCAGAATAACTTAAGAAATTGTGAGGAAAACCATGGGAAAACATGGGGAAAAGATATTTCTCACGGTTTTCCTCTCAATTTTCTGAATTTATCCTGAGTGATCTTATTAAAATTTCCTGGGATCAGAAAATCATTGGCAAACATTCTGTTTTCACACAGTTTTCCCATCCAGATAAATCATTGGCATACTCAACCATGTCTGAAGATTTTCTGTATGGTTTTCTGGGTCATAAAATTTTGGCATGCCTACAGTGTGGGAAAACATTCAGTAAAAACATGGGAAAATCATGGGTATGACAAAGCTTTTCTGATTAGTCAAATTCTTGGCAGACTGATAGTTGTCCAAAGATTTTCTGAGCCCATCAAATCTTCAGAGATCCCTAGGAATTGCATCATCAAAATCAACAGAAAAAGTATGATTTTCCTGGCATTCCCTGATATGGGGAATTCCAAGGAAATCTATGATTTTCTGGGTGTAGAAAATCACCATGAAACTCACATGAGAATGCATATGGTTCTCTGGATTTTCTAGACAGGAAAACTGAGTGGAAGATTGTATGTATTTCTGCATTTTTCCCAAGCAGCAAATGGGTCTAAAATTAAAAGATTATCAGAAAATTAAGTCAAGTTTTTCTGGGTCAGGAAAATCTTAGGAATGTGTGAATTGGACTGAATCAGAAGGAATCGGAATGAGATGGACTGAATCAGAATGAATCAGACTGAATCAGAATGAATCAGACTGAATCAGAATGAATCAGACTGAATCAGAATGAATCAGACTGAATCAGAATGAATCAGACTGAATCAGAATGAATCAGACTGAATCAGAATGAATCAGACTGAATCAGAATGAATCAGACTGAATCAGAATGAATCAGACTGAATCAGAATGAATCAGACTGAATCAGAAGGAATCAGGATGAATCCCACTGAATGAATCAGACTGAATCAATTGGTTCTGATTCAGTCTGATTGATTCTCAACCAAAATCCACCAAAATCTACTTTTCTCCTCCTGTGTGGGCCACATCACCCCAGGATGGGGGACTCTGTGGCACTTGTGTGGTCAGCAGGAATGCAAAATCCATCTACATCGCGCATTTTCCCCATTGTCCTTGAGAATCTACCAAAATTCCCCCAAAACCTACTTTTCTCCTCCTTTGTTGGCCACATCGCCCCACACTCTGGGACTCATGTGGCACTTGTGTCATCAGCAGGCATGCAAAAAATCCATCTATCTCTTGCATTTTCTTCCATCACATGGACTGATTCTGGTGGATTCTGGTGGATGATCATAGATTCTGGTGGATACTGGTAGATTGTCCATGATCCTGGTGGATTATCCATGATTCTGGTGGATTCTGGTTGATTCTGTTTGATTTTGGTGGATTCCATGAGATTCTCCTAGATACTTCAAGATTCTCGTGGATTCTTTAAGATCCTCATGAATTCTGGTAGACTCTACATGATCCAGGTGGATTTTACAAGATTCCAGTTGATTTTTGGTCATTCTTGTGGATTCTGGTGGATTCTGGTGGATTCTGATGGATTCTGATGGATTCTGGCAGACTCTGGTCACTGGTGGATTCTGGTAGACTCTGGTGGATTCTGGTAGACTCTGGTGGATTCTACAAGATTCTCATAGATTCTTGTGGATTCTGGTAGACTCCACATGATCGAGGTGGATTTCACATGATTCTGGTGGAATCTCCATAATTTTCCAGGGTGGAAAACCATGCATTTCCCAAATTGTTTTCCCATGTTTTTCCCAAGTTTCCCCCAGGTTTCCCATCATTGGAATTCCATGGGAAAGTTATAATCAAATTTAAGATTTCCCATGGGATTTTCCAGGTTAGAATTCCCTGAGGAGACCATGAATTCCTACTGTGTACCTTGCATGTGAATTTTATATTCTCCCAAAGTTTTCCATGGATGAACACTTTGGGAAAACTGCAGATATTCCTTCAATTTTTACACTGATCTACATTATGATTTCCTAGGGTTTTCCCTCCTGAAAAACCTTTGTAAAAACATCAGATAATGATAGATATTCCTACTGACTGTCTTGCCGGAAAACACTGGAGAAACACTGCATTTACCAATGATTTTCCTTAACATTGTCACAACATAATCCATTATGTCTCCCAATGATTTTCCTAGGCCTGGAAATCTTTGGAAAATCATGAGTTTTCCCTAGGTTTTCCTGCTTGCATTTTCCTTGGAAGATGCACCCAGTTCCAATGGTTTTTCTCAGGGTTTTCCAGGTCAGAAAATTTTGGCATGCCTCCAGTGTAGGGCACCAAACCTTAAGTATTTGTTTCAACTTTTGGGAGGCAAGAATAAAAAATTTAAATTTAGCCTTAGGCCTTGACAACCCAACCTAGTGCACCTTAAAGCATGCTAATATAGGACTATTATGGTAAAAAAAATAAGGTGGGAGTAATGACTGCAAGAAACGGGAGCAAACCCTGCAAGGCGCTTTGATGAGAAGTGGTGACAGGCACTGTAGTAATAATCTAAAGTCGGAGTCCGAAATCCGAAATCCGCAGGACATGTCTACTAGTGACCCACGGGATCGTACACTCGAGGTGCCCCTAACCATGCCTAAGGCATGGGGGAAAGATGCTGGTTAGTCTGGTATGCATATATTTCTGTCTCGCATTAATATTATTCAAGAGGGTCTCTCCGCTATCTCAATGCTTCTTTCCGGGGGCGTTATGGTCACAAGGAACAGGTAATTTGTCAAGCAATAACTTCTTTCTAAACAACTTTCTCATACCTTTGCTCAGATACTTAGCGTGGCCGGGCATCCTTGTGGCCGTAGCAGGTTATATAAATGGTCGTCCGTTGCGCCAAAAAGATGGAGGACAGGGTCTTTCAGGCATACTGTAAGCATGTTTGTTCATTGTGTCACAGGCACTAAGCAATGCATTGACGAAGGTTTGCGATGGCGGCGATGCTCTCAGCATACTTACCCCTGCTTTTCCTCCCCCCGTTACAAGGCAATCAAGTCCCTCTGCCAACCAATTAATGAACCATAATTCCCTGTCCCATTATGTCCAGGGTCTGCAGGGTTGGATACACTCTATTACTCTTGCAGCAGGCTATTAGTTATCCATCTTATACATTTATTCTTTCCTTGAACATCAGACGCCGATTTCGAGATCCTTCGTGATATCCCTCGGCTCGTTTTCCTCGATCACCTTTTTTACTGCAGATGCAGTGGGAACGTCAACATCTATCACTCTTCTTTTCATCTTGAGCAATCCCTTGAACTCTCCTGGCAAGACATCTTCGTCGAAGTTGAATCCTTTCGAATCACATAATGCCCGGGTGACAGCTTCGGAGAATTTAGCAGGATGTGCAGTTGAAAGGATGATTTGTACGGCATCGGGCAAACTGATGGGCCTGAGGTTAGTTCGCGGGACACAGGGAAAAGCATGGAGCACCAACTGTGTCTCAAGAGCACCGTTGCCTGAACTTTTATTTTGTGCCACCACTTTGGCCGCCGCAATACCCACGGCAGTATGGGGATCAGCTACATATTTGGACTGTGAGAACGTTTCCCGGATGCTCTGTAATGTCTGTGATAGTGATCAGGATGTAAAAGGCTCCGATCTCCACTGCGAGACCACACCTGTTCGTCCGAGACCCTTTCTGCAAGGAAGTCTCTTCTAGCAGCTTCAAGTACCACCACGGGAACTTCTACTCGCCCGTCACTCTTCACCTTGCTCATCCATCCACTTAAAGTCTCGCAAGCCTTTTTCCGGTCGTCACCGTGCGCTTCAAATGCCAGATACCACAACAATCTCTCGAAGTTGCTTGACACTAATATGTCCATAGCTGGACTCAATGTCTCCTTGACGCCGCCCACCCGCTTGCCATCCGATACACCATTGACAAGGACAGTTGCTCCGTTTCCAACTGACGAAGTGCCGATCTTTTCATACCTTCCGCTCGTCCAGAATCGGGCCAGAATATCGTTCTCGTTTGTGGCAATCGCGAAGCTTTGGACAGGTAACCCCATACGCTTGGCATAATATCCAGCAAGAACATCGCCGAAGTTACCTGTCGGTACAACGAATTGTATTAGAGGGGAGGCAGTAGGAGGGAGAGCGCGGCGGAGGGAAAAGTAGGCAAGGAAGTAATACACGGTTTGTGCGAGGATCCGCGCCCAGTTGATGGAATTGATGGCACCGAGGTGGTGTTGAGCGTTGAAAGCTTTGTCAGAAAAGAGCTCCTTAACGATATCCTAAAGAGAGATGCAGTCAATTCACATGTAATATTACATAATCTGACTAGCTGGCCTGGCAGTCGTCGAAGGTTCCTCGTACAGCTACGTTATGAACGTTGGGATCCGTCACGGTGGTCATTTGAGCTTCTTGGATAGGTGACACACGACCTTTGGGATGTAAAATGTATATCGATACGTCCGCCTTGTTTCGAAGTCCATAAATCGCGGCACTGTCATCATATTGAATGAGGTGCTAGACTAGTACGAATGCTTAACTCTCACCTGCCAGTGTCTCCACTTGTGGCCCCAAGCACCGTCAATCGGTCCCTTCTCTCTCCTTCCTTCTTTTGAGCGTTCCTTCTATGCAAAAAGAATTCGAAAAGATTTCCTAGCAATTGGAGAGCGACATCCTTGAAAGCGTAAGTCGGACCATGCCAGAGCTCCAAGATATATCTTTCTCCATCCAATTGCTTCAGCGGCGTCACCTCGGGATGCCGAAAAGTTTTATATGAATTCTCAACAAGAGCGGAGAGTTCAACGGAAGAGATCTCGGACGGTGAGATGAATAGGGAGAGAACGGCCACGGAAAGCTGCTGGAATGAATATGAAGACCATGTCTCCCTCCAGTTTGATGGGAGAGTAGGGATGTGTGAAGGAATGTAAAGACCACCGTCAGGTGCCAAGCCAGTTAGAACTGTCTGGTGGGTGTGCTGTTAAGCGAGGATGGATGGATAGAAAATGGCTCAAACGACTAACCTCCTCAAAAGACAACTCGGTGTTTCCTTCACGGGTAGAAAAATACTTCATTTCAGTTTCAACCAGCACGATGTTCAATCGTGTATCTGGCTGTATCCGGTCAATCAGTCCAGCGACTCTGAAGGTTGACCTTGAGATCTGAAATCTGAGATCTTGAGAGTAAGAGACAACTATTGATAGAAGGCACAAAATAAATCTCCACGTCACGATGTCAAGTTCAATTATAATATGCTAAACCACATAAAATATGCTATACTATGTCGCTAATGCATATCGAGTGTCTTATGGCAAGGTCCTACAAATGCAGGAGAGTCGAGATCCAGTTCATATATCGCTTTTAGACACGAGAATGAGGAGCCTACATAAGTAGATCGCGCTGTTCGCGCGCTTCCGACCTGTGCTATCGGAGTAGTACTTATACGACGTACCTGCGATGACGACCAATCCGTCATCAGTCACTCGTGGCAAGACAAAATCACCTGTAAAGGATTTGGCAAAGCAACAAGCCTCCAGTTTAATCCGCTTCAAGGCGATCGTAAGGAGACTGCCTCCAAATTTACCCGAACAAGTCTTCTGGCATAGTGTCCAGCCATGGGTATCAGATGAGACAGCATCCTGGAAGGTTTTCTACCAAGGAAAGCTTCGTAAAAAGTAAGTGACGTGTCTCCTTCATCTATTCATTTAACCGCCTTAGGCTCAACAAGGAGAACATTCCCTCTCGCGCTTATGTCTTGTTCAAGAACGAGGAGCATCTTGCCACATTCAGCCGTGAATATGACGGGCATCTGTTTAGAGACAAACAGGGTATAGTTTAACTTGTACTGTGTCTTGAAGACAGGTTGAGTCTCTTTGTAGGCAACGAATCACAAGCAGTAGTGGAGTTCGCACCAAATCAAAAAGTACCACCGGAGAAGAAGAAAGTCGACTCTAGGCATGCTACAATCCAACAAGGTGAGAGGACTGTCTAAACAATTGCAAATTGGTGACCAGCAGAGGCTTTCATGCAGACGAAGACTACTTGTCATTTATTGATTCCCTTCAAAATCCACCCATCAAACTAGTTGAAGTAGATGTAGATGCTTTGTGTAAGTGGCATTCCCGCTTTATAACTTTAGAGTAACACATATTCAGTGGCTTCAACATTACCACCTGAGGAGCCGAAAACGACACCTTTGCTGGCTGCTCTTCGTGAGCAGAAACATGCCGCCCAAGAGAAGAAAACTGGGACGGCAGAAACAGTGAAGACTCAATTAAGAAAAGGTGGAACTGGCGTGGTGCCCCCACAAAAACAAGAAGTCACGGATGCAGCACCACAGACGGGAAAGAAAGGCAAGAAAGGAAAGGGCGGGCAGACACCCGTCTCTGTCGTGAGTACTTGCGTTTGTTTGTACATGTGCGTATTTAACGTGCCTCTCTTGGCTGTCTAGCCGACTGCTCCTCCAGTCGCGAACCTACCCTCAACAAAATTAAGCGCGAGTGGCCGCAGTCGTCCAACCCCGAATCAGACTCCAGGTCCGAGCACGACAATTACAACCTCAGCAGCAGTGCCTTCTAGTAAAGAAACTGCTACAATTGCAGAAGGCGAATCCTCCCAAAGAAGAAACCGACCTATGCTTGGCTTGCAGTCTCGCCACCTAAAAGCCGCCCTTAGCGGGGCGGGTGTTCAGATGGCACCCGCTTCACCCTCGAGCTCTTCACCTGCGTCGACTATATCATCCACGCTTCCCCCCGCCGCAAGTCCGGGTTCGGGGACGCCGGCAGGGGCGCCTATCATCACATCTCGCGGTGCACGCGGACGTGGGGGCGAGAAGCGCCCTAGTGATCAATCATTTAAGGAGAGTGTCGCGAAGGAATCTGGCAACGGTCGAGGTGGCAGCGGGAAAGAAAAGGGCAGATCTCGTCATCCTCCCCCCCCAGGGGGTGGTCAAACACCGACTGTAGCTTCTGGTCGACCGACGGATGCGACGCCCAGAATTCTCTCTCGAGAAGATCCTCCACCGGCTGTCTTCAACGTCAATGACTCGTCTGCGAAGGATAGAGCTCCTACAGGCGCTTCACACGATGCAAACGCTGCACGAGGAAGAGGGAATAGAAGAGGGCGGGGTTTGTGATGTCGGTTACTTCTCGATGTTCCGAAATTGTACCATTGATTCTTTGAACTCTTTTGAACTTCGTTCCAACTATAACGAAGGTAAAGAAGCCTATCGTCGTCTTTGATAATTTCAGAGAGATGGTGCACAGATATTTACGTTTGATCTCACATCATTTTTGCTCTAGTTGATCTTGGAGCACGAACATGGCCGCACTGAACTAGTGTGAATGCCATGTATTGATCACTGATTTATTCTACAAATAGATAAATATACTTGGATTATAATAGTCTTAGTGCGAATAAGGTGTGGGACAGCGAACCAAGTTCGAACCGTAAAGCGATAAGTAAGACATCAGGTTGAGACAACAGGTTGTAGTAGGTCGACAAAAGAAGGTGCTAAGGGTAATAATGGAAACCCCTGGGTATCTCGGGCAAGGGCAACACATGACAACAATGCTATAGACCGTTTGAGTAAGGACTTGGGAGCAGACAAAAAATACTGACCTCTACTAAATTTCAACAAACCGATTGCTGTACATTGAAGTAGTAGACCGAGACTGTACCGAAAAGGAAGTGTTACGACGCCGTCCAGACGGCGACTCCGACGCCGAGCGAGTCATCATTGGATTTGGTGAGAGCAAGGGTGAAGCAGGAATGGAATTGGGTGATACGAGTTCGGATGCGGGACGATGTTTGCCTCTGTTTCGTAGCTCAGCATGAGAAATGCCAAGCATATGGTATAAATCGTTTTGGGCCTCAGCAAGTGCACGCGCCTCAGGGGTCGGGGAAATAGTGTGGGGGGACCCTGAGGATAAAGCCACAGAATACGTGCTACCAATTCGCACGGGTGATATGTCTGTATTGAGCGACAATACCCGTGACTCCATCGAAGAATACGATAGACGTGGAATGGGTGGAACAGGTGGCGCCTGAAGCAGACCAGAGTAGCGGGTGCTGCTCATTGATGAATGCGAACTACGCCCGCCGCGAGAGATACGCAGGCTAGCTTTAGAAGCGCGGATGCTCGTCATGCGTGCTGCGGAGACACGACTAGAGCGATTGCTTGGCACAGTTGAGCTCGGGGTAGATCCGCCATTGAGCGCATCCATCTTGGCCTGCAATTCAATGAGGTCAGTTTCGACCCGTTCAGCTGTAGCCCAGGCCTCGTCTCGTTCCGCTTCAACTTGTGCCATATGCTTATTCAGCTCAATCATCTCGCCAGACTGTTTGACAAAGCTGGAGTTGAGTTTGCGCAGCGCCATCGCGAGTGCGCTCGCTGAATGAACGTCTTGTAACCTGTGCAATTGCTGCATTTCGCTCATAGTCTGGAAAAGTTGCTCACAGAGTTGATCGCATATGCCACAAACATCAACGAGTTCCTGCATAAGCCTGCCCTTGGCTTGTGAATCGTTCCCATCCGCATAAATTGAAAGCGAACGAATCAGGGCGCGCCTCCGTTTGACCGTTGTGTGATATTTTGACTTAATCTCATCTATCAAGCCCGTCAGTCGTTGGATCTCCTCGGGAATCTCTCGGTCGAGGGTATCCAGAGTCAAGAGCCGAATCGACGATGCCTCCGCCGACTGGCGAATAGCACGCCCAACGATATCCTGCAGCTGGCCGGAGGTCAATGTCCACTTGGCCGCATCCATGGTAAGTCCTCGCCATCGCACAGGGTGAGTCTGGAATTTGGGTGACTCAGGGATAAACATTGTTTTGACGTTACTCTGATTGCCGGTTGAAGGTCCTCCGGTCGGTAGTGGGGGTGGTAAGGGTACAGCTACAGGCAAGGCAGAGGTCGAACTTATACTTGCGTGTAGATTCGACGGCTGAGTAGGTGCTGTCGTGCGCCCTGGAGTTGGTTTGCGCGGCCCGATAGGAAGCGGAGGGCGTTCACGTCGTCTCACGGGTGCGGGATCGATCACAGGTGGCTTGGGCATTCCTCTCTGAGTCGGGACGGAGACCATACTTTCTGTTGTTGTCGGCATAGGCGCTTGGGAAGTGATATGATTTGAAGGAGTGAGGATAGGGGAGAATTCGTGAGGTGTCTGCGGGAATTGTGAATCAGTAGCGATATTACGAAGCTGGACCAGGGTAGTAGTAACGGGAGGCTCGAACGCGCTATCGAATACAGCCTGCGCGGGCTCATTTGTCGACGAGGACGATGATCGTCGTGTATCATGGCTAGAGGATGACATGGAGCGTTGACGCTGCTGTAACCGCTCGATCGCCGGGGCTGTGGGTTTACTGCCAATGGGGAGATTCTGAGAGCGACCCAAAGGAAGGGAGCCTTGGTAACCTGAAGTCGACATGTTCGACAACCTGTTCGATGGGGCAGGTGAGGTGCCGTGACCTTCGGGTCTGGTCTGGTATGAGACTCTCCGTACACCGGCTCCGTGGATCCCCCCCGTTGCGACCAGCCCATTCATTGCCGCGGTCACTGTCGGAGTAGCGGCGTGTGACAATGACCCGGAGCGGTTCGACACAAATGGGAGGGCAGTCCCAGCTGTAACGTCGTTCGTGCTTTTACTCTTCCTCTTATCCCATATAGCACCAAGACACTTCTCAGGGGGGAGCACCGAGTCAGGCGTGGAGGCACCGTGCAGAGGTCGCAGTGGCGTAGGATTAGCCTTACCACCAGCGCTACGCGAGCTCTCCGCTGGACTCGCACTCCGGACAGTCCCCAGAGATTGCCCACCAAATCCCTGGGAGGTTAAAACAGATGTGGTGCTGTCAACACTAGGATCGAAGAGTGCGGAGTCAGAGCCAACTGAGGGTGTAGATGCTCCTGGTGAGAATGGAGCCCGCGATGGCGCATCGGAGGAGAGAGCGGCGGGGTGTGAAGCTGTAGGTGAAGACGGCTGCAGCAGAGGTGGAGACATCGTCGGATATAAAGTTTTCGCTGGCGGATCAGGCGCGCTGAATGAACGACGTTTCGGATCGACTTCATTGGGGCGTAGGCTATTACGGAAAAGCGCAGCGGGGGGCTGGTGGCGTAAAGGACGAGGCGAACTAGGGGAATCCGTTGGTGAAGGGGTAAACGGTGGGGGAGTGTACCCCGGAGAGTATGCCGGAGCAGGTGAGGAAAACAAGTACGATGATGAATGGCATGTTCGCACAGGCGATGTTCCCTGCGATGACTTGGATCCTGCTGGGCTCGGAGGTAACGGACGTCTAGGTAATGGTGGCCTCGATTCTAGCGTCTGTGAGTCCGGTGACCAACTGGGATCCAAAACTTGTCCATCAGTTTCCGGACGTCTCTGTTCGTCTGAAAGCCTCCTGACCAATGAAGGCATTATCGCATCTGGCGGTCCTCTCGCCTCTGGAGGCTTTGTTAAATCTGTAGGTGTCTGAGGATCCGACAATCTCTCCGCATCTGAACGTCCTCTGGTCCTTAAAGGCTTCTTTCCCTATAAGCAATACGTAAGTGTTTTTAACATCACATTGCGCGCAAAGTAAGGCATACTCGGTTCAGAGTTTGGGCACGTCCGAAGGTCAAATCCACACTGCTCCCGGGACTCGGGGGGAGCGGTCTCAGACTGTGCGCGAAACTTGAGGACCTTGACAATGGGGCAGTATTGGTCGCGCCGTGATCCTGCTTTTTGGATACGCCACGCGGCGGCAGCACTCGCCCACCTCCTGAGGTCGTCTGCGTCGGCGAGGTCATTATGTCTGTTGCTGTCGTTGCAGGGATCTCCCCAGAGCCACCATCTGTCTTCGTAGCCTTCGAATTCTCGCCCAATACATCCCCTAGTGTCAAATTTCCGTCTCTTTGTGCGCCGTTCCTACTCCCCGCCATCGCGGTGTCCACATTCTCAAGCTTGCGGATGTTCTCATGGCTTTTCTGACCTCGTGATTTAATTTCAGCATATGTGGCATAGTAGTCTTTCATAGGCGAAGTGTGGGTGGGCATAGAGACTGGAGTACCGTTTTGTGAAGCGGCAGGTTGAGGGGACGGTGATCGGGATGGTTTGGGTATTTTCAACAATAACGGCTGAAACGCTGGGCTCGTACGTGTACTTTTGAGTGCAAGACTTGCTGCTGATGAACGTCGCTTTCCGCTCTTGGACCGCCGGTCCACATCCACGTCGTCTTTGCTCCGTGACTGTTTAGCAGCACCCCCAGCCGCGCTAGTTCTCCCGCTTCCTCCCCCATCGGCACCCCCACACCCAAGCCCCATCTCCGCACCTGCTCTTGCAGCCTCGGCAGCGCCCTCTGGCATGGGATCCGCAGCGCTGACCGGGGGAAGTAATCCACTCAGAGTGCCCACACTCCCATGTCGACTCATCGTGCTCTTCCGCGAATGGCGTGACGCATGACGCGAATGTCGCCGGCTGTGACGGGATTCACCGTTGCGCGTGCTTTTGGCATCCGAGTCGCGTCGACCACGTTTTCCATCAGCAGGCGACGGAAGAGATGCGAAGAGCGCCTCGCGAACTTGATCAAAAGGAAGAGTCGCCGAATCTTGGCGAGTGAGCCTGTGGCTTTGTCGGCCGACACGCGCGCCCAAAATATCGCCGTTAGTCCCAGTGCTGTTGCGCCGTCCCCGCTGGTGGTAATCAAATGGCAAGTAGGAAGCGCCGGGGGATAACCCCCAGTCGAGGTCCGGCTGGGAGGCATAGCTGAAACCGGAATTGGAAGTGAAGGATGAACCGGTGAAAGATGAAGATGAAGCTGATGACGGTGACGGGGGATGTGGGGATGTGGGGCTTGGAGCGTGTAGCGGGGAAGCATGTTTAGATGGTCTCGAGCCTGAGCCGGAGCCAGAGCCGGAGCCAGAGCCAGATGCAGATTCAGGTTTGTAGAGAGTGCGAGCTTTTGCAGGGAAATTAGGTATTGTGATGGGTGCTAGGCTTTCAAGACGTGGACGTGGCTTAGAGACGGGGGGCAAGGGTATTGGGATTGATGGCGGTGCAACTTTGGGCCTCTCTGGTGTTGGTGTTGGTGGCGGTGCGACTTCAGGCCTCTCTGGTCTCAGTGCTGGTACTGGTACTGGTGCCGCAACAGACTACGAAGATGTAAACGCCACATAATGCCAATATACAGTGCACGGCTCACCTTATTTGAGCACGAAGACGAGGCCTGTTGTTGCGGTTGCGGCCCCGGTTGGAGTTGTGGTTGAGACTGCAGCAATAAACCAGATCGAGAGCTGAAACCACTTTTACGCCTATCAAAAAGGCCCGTAAAGCCATCTAGGAGACTCTCTGACGTGAAACCTAGTTCCAGTTGAAGCTCCGGGGAGGATGTAACGTTGGGAGGAACATCAACGGTCTTTATTGACTCAGGAAGTGGTGCAGCCTGGGCCTGAGAGAACGAGCCATCGCGATCGCGACCTGGGGGCCATGGAAAGCGGGTTCCATGAGGAAATGATGACACAGAGGACGCGGCAGCAGGTAAAGTGCTCAACGGAGGAATGGGCAGGGGGTTGAGTTCTGGGCTGTAGAAAGAGGATGGAGAGCCTGGGGATTGACCACGTTTGCGCTGTTTCTTGCTGCGAGGGAGGCGTATAGAAGAGAACATGACAAGACACGATCAGAGCGCTGGGTCTTAGACTGACGACGACGACACTAGATGGGACTGCATCACGTGATCCTATGCACTGATGCCGGTAGGACATTATCTAATCTCCCATCAACCCGGCCAACAACCTCATTTCCGATTTCAACAGGGGTTGACTCTGGGTTGTCAAACTCTGGTTCATTGGATAATATTGAGGTTCACGAGGTAATATTAACATTGTTCTAGCGGTACGCCGGCAGTCAATGGCTGCAGCTGGCAAATCACCACCACTCCGGACACCACTTGCCGCAAGCACCAGCGCTGCGCCCCGTTTACCCCGATCGTCCCTGACCATGCATCGCTCCGACTGTTCCAGTCCCTATATAGCCGGACTTCCCGGAATAGTTTCGAGGGTTCGTGTAACGCTCGCGTCGTCGCTCTAACCCCTGATCGTCAATACGGTGCGGATGTATGTGACGTATCTTTGCGTTGATTACTAAACGGGACTGGATCCAAACGTGTCGTGTCTGGCAGGGTAGGTACAGGTAGGTAAGGCAGCCCGGCTACGGTCCCCGGTCGGGGTCTGTCTTGGATGATGAACTGGAGGAACATCGTGAACAAGCAGATTGTTACGACTCGGCTAAGTCCCGATCCGAATTACGGCGCTCCGAACAAGGCTTAGCACCACTCCCCCAGAGTCCTCGACATGTGGACTTTTGATAGATAAAATAATGTAAAGTAATGATTATTTCAGTGTCAACAGCCTAGAATTTACAGAATTATCTCTACATATATACTGGAAAGTTCTTATACCTGTACATCTCTCAGTGGATGACTGAGTGAGGCTAGCCTTGAAAGTTGTGGTTGACTTGCCAGATTGAATGGCAACTCCAATACTTCAACAAAGTTGCTATATTTGACATGCAGGTAGACAATGCATATTGTGGATCCAGTTACACAGCTGCCAACATTATAGACCAGCTGTCTAACTTTTCCATTAATACAGTGGAATACTGTTCATTTGTCTATCCATTCACTGGATAATTCTAATGAGAAACCCCTGTGGGAAAAAAAACCTGGGGGTTCTGAAGAGCTCGTTGAGCAACCCAGTTTCTCAACAAGCAACCCAATTCAGAACATAGCCCCAGTGGGACAGCTTCAGATCTTACCTAGAACAGGCATAGGACTAAGTGTCTAGAGGAACACAATAGTGATGTGTGCAAGAAGATGCAGACCATTTTGCTGCTCCTGGTTGGTGCAGTTGGCTTTGATCATATCATGTGCAAGACATCATCTCTGAAACTTGCATCCCACTCAATGGTCATCCCACTCTTGAGGGCTGTGCACACAGTGGCTCCTGCTCCTCCACTTCCTCCATCTGTCAAAGGCTGCCCCAGCCACCATCATGCCACTGGAGCTGGAAAGCTCCCTACACCTGCATCACCCTCCCCACCACTGCTGTTAGCTGTGGTCCCTGCATCCCCCTTGCAGCCCAATTCTAGCACCTCCATTTGTAATGAGGAATCTGTGCCTGTGAGCCAGCTCATGAAGCCTGGTCTAGGGCTTAAATGGATGGCAGCTGCTATTTTGTTCAAGTCATCTATGGCATCATCCCCCATGCTCACATTGATGAGTCCCTTGATGGGTGTGAATTTGGAGGCAAAGAAGGTGCGATTGGCAAAGGACTTGACAAGGTGGATTATGTGTGAAGTCACATGTCAAGTGTGCAGCGATGGTGACAGGGATGTAGTAGTCTCTCTGTATGCAGTGGCCAAGGTCAAGGATGCCAATTTCCCTGAGCACAAAATGATCAAAAATGTCAACTTTGAAAGTTGAAAAGTTGCTTGAAGTTGCATCTTCTGGAGAAACCCTGGGTTTCTTTTCCCATGGGGATTTCTCATTAGAATTATCCCCATTCACCATCCCTGGTCCATCCTTACATTGTCCACATCATCCAACCTCCACAGCCACCTTGTCATCCTGCACCAATGGTTCTGTTTCATGAAATCAATGCAGACACACACACGCGTCATCTATTTTCCAGAAATGATAATGTAAGGGATAGAATTCCCTTATATGAATAAGTAATAAGTATATATAAGTATATATATTACTGTAGTTAGTATATATGCATAAACTATGTCTGTGCTGTAAATGTGTACACAACTATAATATATAATAGTGTGGAAAGAACCTTAAGTGCTTCACCACTTACTTGTAACTGCCACACACTGCTTAATAGAACTGTTTGGAATGGTTCTCCTTGAGCAAGTGTGATAACCACACCTAAGTGGAAAATCCCTTACACTTTTTTTGAACCCCAAGAACTAGCTACAAGCTAGATCTATAGAGCACAAAAGCAAACTATAAGTTTGCTAGAGAAGGGAGCATATACAGCTCCCTTGCAATGTTGTGAAAGCTTCAGGTGAGAGCCTGGAGCTAGACAAGTCAAGCTTTGAGCAAAGCCAACACAAATGATCTCACTGGCACAGATCCAAAGGATGCTTTGAAAGAAGCATCAATGATGTCAACAGTCGCCAGTGTGCCTGGGCCACAGTCAGGCAGCACCAATTGGAACCAGTCTACTGGCTCTCATAGAATAGAAGTGGAGGGTTTTAAACCCTCCACACCATCATGCACTAGTGCATGACAAGTATGGGACCAAGGCTCTGTACAGGAGGTGGACATGCGAGGATGACACCCAGATGAGACAGGAATAGACACTGAATGTCTGGATCACAATCCAGGCAATGGAGTGATGAAAGCCACTCCAGCAAAACACTTGAAAATCAGTGCAAATGTGCTGATCAGCAAGTCTCAGAAAGAGGCTACTCATCAGAGGAGAAAATCCTCATAGATGAAGAACTCATGCAGGACATCCTGTGAGAGACAGATGAAAACATCCAAGCAATAGTGTTCACTTGTGAAAGGAGTGAATAGGCAACTAGAGCTGCAAAGGCAGCTGATATGATGGTCAGATGCAACCAAAGAATAAGAAAGCTTGTGGAAGAGCTATGTGCATGACAAAGTGCATGAGCAAAGGGAAAAAAACCCCAGTGTGGAAATAATCCCAATAGGGATCAGACACATGATGAGGCCAAATGATGGTCTCAAGGAGGAAGAACTACCCAGAGCTGATAAAGAAACTCAGGCTGAAGATGACTGGCCAGATATGGAAGTGACATGTTGTAAGAATGTACATCAAGAGTAGCATATATGCTACTATATAAGATATACAAGTCACAGTAGTGACTTGTTGGTGGTATTATATAAGCCGCCCACTAGGGGCACTTGTAGATAGTGGACAACTGTATAGTTGTCCACAAGTAATTAGATAAGCAACTAATTTTACTTGCATCTCAGACACCAATATAACATATTGGCTCAGTCTGTTCAGTGTGCTAAGTAAGAAGTTTTACACTTTTTTGACTGCCAATCACATTGGCAGCACTGCAATAATAATAAAAGATCAACCGATCTCTTTAGCCAAACCGACAAGTTTAATACTCGCCGGAATCTTCAGAAACAGTAAACAGACATTTACTGTTGAGTCTTCTACATCAATAGAAGAACACCACAGAGTGGCAGATAGATCATAGATCTATGGCTTTGATAAGAACACAAAGCCAAGCATCTAGATATGGAGAGGATCCAGATTTGTCTGGAGCCACAGTGAAGGGCTTAGACATGAGAGTCGAGCCTGCCCACAATGTGGACAGGCAAGCAGGAATGTTGATGAGGATAGCTAGTCCTTGTGGAACTATGACACCCGTTGCTTCCGACTCAAGGAGTCAAAAGCAAGTATTGGTGGATCTAACGAGATCTGCACAGGAGGAATCAGAATTGGAGAAGTTATCGTTTGTTAAGAAAACAAAAAGAACTTCGACTAGGTCGAAGTTACGATTGTCCCTTGATGAGTCAAGAGAAGTGCCGACGAGTGACACAGACAATTTGCTGGGAGTGCGAATGTCCCAGCTCCCCTATGTTCAAGAACATCACAGATCACAAAGTTTGCCATCCCAATCAGGGACGGTAGAACATAGTTCAGCATGCCAAGAGGAAGAAACCTGGCGATACAATCGTACAACCGGGCATATTACCCAGATGATTATGGCTCTCTTTGAGAGCCATAGACATGTAGATACTATGTGTCAAGTGAGCCAATGAGCTGCTGAGGCAGCTCATGCAGCAGACAATGCCGCAAACCAACTCCAAACCTTAGGAGATGGTATGGAATTGTTGATATAGTCCCTGGAAGAGGAAGTGCAAGGACCTTTATGTGGAAGGGCCCCCGAATGTGGAAACAATCCCAATAGGGATTGTGAAGTCAACTGCAAGGCTGAAAAGGCTTGCAAGAAATGAGACAGACAGAGGATGCCACCTCCATCTGGACCAAGCAACAGAAATGTCCCTCATGAAACTAGTGCTGCCCTAGAGCAGGATAGCATCAGTACACGCCGGCATACTGAGGAAGAGACGGATCGTGAACTAGAGGCTCACAATAGAGAAAATAATTCGCAGATCAAAACAAACCTCAAACGAGCAAGAAGTGCTCAAGGCAGTGACCCAACAGTCACTGCAAGAGATGATGAAATTTGACACTGATAGTGCCAGTACCATGACCAGCACTCATGTTATCCTTGAATGTAGGTTCAATCACCGGGATAGGATTGAACATAAGGCAGCGTGAGGGAAACACTGTGCGCTTGAACTCTGTGAAAAACACGCAGATAATCTAGTCGAGGAGGCATATATTGCCAGAGTCAAAGGTGATGCCTGTGACAAGCTGATCGAGTCAGCGAGAGCAGCTCGATCTGCCCTCAGCAGCAGTCATAGACTGAGGGATGCTTCCTTAATGGCTGACAAACATCGACCATTGTATCAGATTGACAAAGACACTGTCAATCCACCAGTGCAGCAGGATGTGAGTAATCACATTCCCTGCCCACGCAGGCAGATACAAGCGATACCGCCTGCAGTATCACTAGCAGTTATGGATCCTGACTGAAGGGTTCAGGAGGTAGTAGGAAATCTGTCTATTTATATAGATGGAGTTGCAAAGATGGTGCAAGCTGCCCTTGAGAAACACAAGGACAGTGAGCCCGACAAATCATTGCTTGCTAAAGCCAGAATAAAACTACCTCACCCAGCAGAGTATGCTGGGAAAGCAGATCTCGAAGAATTTGAGAACTTCATCTCAGGAATCCTGAGATGGCTAGGCATGAATAGTCTACTGGGTCCATCTAGCATGGAACTCCAGTTGAACTATTTGGGCACTTGCATCAAAGGCAAGGCATTGGAGTGGTATGATCTAAATATTGAGTGTCATGATCGAGTCATAATCGACTGGCCCCTCGAGAGTGCAATCGCTGGATTACAACAGCAATTCTTACATGCACTCATGCACAGGCATGCATTGAACAAGTTTGACACAATTGTGCAAGGGACTAGAATTGTTCAGGAATTGCTGAACGATATCACGAAGTATGCAGTGTGTATGATACATCCACCTGATGAGTATACGATCTGCAAGCGGTTTGTAGCAGTGCTTCGAGAAGCGCTGTCGGTTTACTTTCGGAAATAGGTCCAAAAGACAGTGGGTAGCGGTGTTGTCGTTGCACGGCTACTTACACTGGTGTTCGGCTCAGTGCGCTTTGCTATCAGCAGCAACAAAGGTAGAACAAAGACGAAGATGAGGACGTAGCAGTGACGAAGATGATGACGTAATACGCTGACGTAAGCGTAGACGAGATACAACAGCAAATGTCACGTGATTGACAAAGCTGGCCTTGATGTAGACGTAATAGTAGTAGTAGACTTAGAAGACTTAGACTTGAGACTTAGACGAGTGAATCCAACTGATAGAGGTGAATTGAGGTACACTAAGGCGAAACAGGCCTTATATACATGAGCAGAACAACAAACGATGCGAGTATGCCATACAACGATGTCGTCGACAGCAGACAGGAGAAATGACTAACAGCGAAAGGCAGAAAACCAAAATAGGAAGATGGTTTGTAAGGAAATGGAAAAATGAGTCAGGTGGTCGAAGAAATGAATAGAAATGTGGCAGCGAATTGGAAATAGAAGCCAGAAATAGAATAGAAGTGAGTCGTAGACAATAGACCATGTGGAACAATTGGAAATAGAAGTACAGCCAAGAAGCGAGTGAGTCAGGTGATGAAAAATGAGTCATAGCCGTCCAATAGGATTCCAGTTGCTTGTCAAATATCTCCGAAGATGAGTGAGTGAGTCATGTGACTTGATGACGACTCAGAAACATGTGAACCAATCATGACACTTGGATACGAATTTCCTCCAGAGAGGGAACGAAGACGAGCCCTTCTTGACAAAGTCCTTAGGCACATAACCGTAGCAAATCTCTGTTCCTGGTCCGTGCTCTTTGATGTACCAGTTATTCCTGAGGACGATACGATGCCAACCATTCACTGGTTTGAAGTTTGGGTCAAAACCGATGATGTAGAAGGGAGCATGGAAGGTTTGATCAAATACCCATATGCAATCGTGAATGTGATAAGGAGGATATGAGGGGAATATTTGGTATGGGCCTTCAGGAGATTTGACATATAGGGGATAGTACTGACGATGTGCGACTTGTGGAGGAGGACTGGACAAATGAACATCAAGGGGAGAACACCGAATAGGAAGTTCAACGCGTGGTCCAACGTGTATGTCCGGCTTGGCGGTCATCTGAAACAAATCATGGGACGTGGTGGCGGCAATGCTGGATGGCATATTGAAAATAGAATTGATGAAAAATAGAATGAGTGTGGAGATGATATGTCTGGCGAACTGGAGGTAGCACAGCAGATGATGGTCTGGCGAAAGCTGATGATGATAGGCACGTGTGCAGTGAGCGTCTTTTGTAGTGTAGTAGGTGCTGTCGAGTATCATGCTTGTCAGCGCTGAATCATGAAGTCTTAAAATTAGGCTACACAACAGAATTCAGTTCAATAACTGAATTGTATGAAGCCACAAAAGCTGTAGAGGATGCATTCCAATACGATATGGGGTTGCGTAAGACAGAGTCTAGCAGCGCTCACATGCTGCAGGCAAAGCCAACCTCAATGAATAGCTGAAGTCAGGCTGTGCCAAGTTCGTCTTGAGCTCCCAATACAGGGAACCCTCCTGCAGCGAAGCAGATGACATATCGTCCACCTAATGCTCGACCTCAAGCAGAGATGAGGCTGAGTGTATCTCAAGCAGGGGTACATGCTACACAGAGAGCAGGAGCAGGAGCTCCCACCGCTTCTCGCCTGCCACAGAAACCTCCTGGAGGTTCAGGAGGTCAAGGACATAGCACAGATATAATGTGCTACGAGTGTGGACAGGTTGGGCATATCAAGCCCAATTGCCCACAATGGAAGTGTTAGAACCCAGATTCATTCCCAGCTTTTCCGCTTTTCTCCAATATATTCTGATTCATATTTCTGATTTCCTCCACCTGTTTCTACTTATCCCCATCTCGCCTATATTTCATTATCTCTTATCAAAATCCCATCTTCGGTCTTATGTCCATATTTACTTCTACCCCAATCCCGCATTCACTCTGTTTCGGATTTCTGTATTTGTATCTTTCCAATTTGGACCGTATCAATTTGTTACTTAGTCAGTTTGAATATTGACCCACCTTGACTCGATAACTTATCATCCCCGCCTCTAAGTCTTGTCTGACTCTCCGATCTTGTCCAACTCCTCCAACATCCCGAGCTTCCGAACTACCAGGACATGAAGGATCCAAGAGGGCGCAACCTATAAGTTGAAGCCAACGTCTGTATGCTCCGATTCCCGACTCCAAATCTGAACTCTGACATTCCGATAATTCCGACATCCGATGAGAAGAAATCTAGTTCATAACAGTATATTCGAGCGGAAACTCTTGATCCATTCACTGTGCCTTCTACCAGATCCCATACTGTCACCGGAATCACAGACCCTGGATCTAGCCTCCCAAATAACGAACCGGAAGACGACCCCGGTGAGGACGACAACAACATCAACAACAACAACAAGGACGATGATGATGATGAAGAAGATGAGGGGAAGGCTATGCTAAAAGCTTTGAAACAGATAGCCAAGCACATGGGAACTCCGAATAAAGGTCAAACTGGAAAAACCAAACTCCGCAAACCCGACACCTTCGATGGATTGGATTCCTGAAAGCTCCATCCTGTCCTCCTTCAATGCAAACTCCACTTCCGTGACCATCCTCAGACCTTTTCCAGTGACAAAGCGAAAGTTACTTATGGTATCTCTTTCTTAAAAGGGATGGCTTTGGATTTTTTCAAGCCTGAACTCTTAGATGACAATGCCTTCCAAGACCCGCTGACAAGCATGATACTCGACAGCACCTACTACACTACAAAAGACGCTCACTGCACACGTGCCTATCATCATCAGCTTTCGCCAGACCATCATCTGCTGTGCTACCTCCAGTTCGCCAGACATATCATCTCCACACTCATTCTATTTTTCATCAATTCTATTTTCAATATGCCATCCAGCATTGCCGCCACCACGTCCCATGATTTGTTTCAGATGACCGCCAAGCCGGACATACACGTTGGACCACGCGTTGAACTTCCTATTCGGTGTTCTCCCCTTGATGTTCATTTGTCCAGTCCTCCTCCACAAGTC